>DWQX01007280.1:0-10310 GCA_018245475.1 Pharmacophagus antenor | reverse complement strand
ACATGACTTGGTGAAAGATATATCTGTAAATGCTTTGGTACGTTACCTGTATAGTGAGGTCTTCGACACTGAGACTGGGCGTGGCGAGCTGCAATAAACTACCCAATTGCAGGGCTCCGCTGAACATGAGCTCCGGCTCGCGGGGCTCCGTCAGCGGGCTCGGGGCGGCGCGCGTGGATGTCGCACTCACTGAACCTGATGAACAAGCAAATCTTCATCGTAGCACTGACGAAACACAGTTTACTTTACACTCTGCTGATGCAGCGAAATGTTATAGGGCTGTAAATACATCAATTCAATACATCGCACAATTAAGCGCGCCTGTTTGAACAACGTCCGTACACGGTTTTCCTCTGCAGGTAAGGGGTTAAAGCAATGAAATAGAAGAAGTATAAGTAGAGTGTTACATATGTTAACATCGTATTGTATGACTTTATATGACGTCACGTAGCGTAGGTAGACTATACTTGTTCTATAACAAAAGGTTAATTGAGTGTTTTCACATTTCATGTATCGTTACATTTAGTTCAGTGCTGGGCTTAATAAATGACAATTACAAAATAATCGAAATCTATTTTCATCTAGAGAACAAACATTCAATGTACAGAACGCAGGCTATGTAAATGTGAAGCAATAAATACTAGATTCTTTCTCTATGCATAAATGTGACAATGTACTATGTAAGTGTCCTAGATCCCTGTCAGTTAATATTGTCTAGACCTTTATAGGGGTACAGCTTTTTCAATACGAAGCAGTAGCCATACAGACACTGTTTGACAGCAGCAGTATTATTACTATACTCCAGTTATAATACTAAAGGGCGGCACAGCTACTAAAATTAGTGGTGTAGCTAGACTTCTCCACTAGGAGAACATCTACCTAATGCTATTAGTACTGTTTAAAATTAAAATCAATAAAAAAAAATTGATACAGCACATAATTACTACTTACTAATATTCCTACGGTGTCCCTTCTCACTCTGTCGGTCGTCCAGACAAACCAACCTCGGATGTCTCTCCAGCAGAGCCCTCTTCTGTTCACCATTGGCTTGACACAGTAGTACTGCCAGGCACTCCATCACAGCGTTCTGCACGTTGTGCTCGGTAGTTGTCAGCTCTAAATAGTGAATGCATAGCTGGTACAGCTAAAAAAAATATATAATATTACATAAAACGAAAAATCCACACTGTCATACGAGCCCTGTACTGAATGATTTTACAATATATATATTGTTATTTTTAACATAACACCGCAATCATACAAAGATGTTACGTTAAAAGCACTCTATCATTTTTATATTAAACTATTATAATATAATATAAATAATATGCACGTAATATCACATTCACTGTCAATAAGAAATGTTAAGACCACATTAGTTCAGTTACCCTACCTTCAATTTTTGGATATCTCGTATCAATGTAACATATGATAAATATATTGAAAAACAGTCTTCCTGTATCAAATGCCAAAGATTTAATTGATCACAACAATAGTATCAAACTATAATTATAATTAATCAGAATTAGAGATCAGACGAAAGTACAAGTAAATACGAACCTCCAGATAATCCTGAACACTGAACAAATCGCCGTCGGTGAATGTCTCCATGTCATTAATCAGGAACATGGCTTTGATTACGCAAAACCATCCGATAACGCTTGTATCGCTGGCTGCTATCGGCCATAGGTGTTCTGAAAACGGTTTTTATTTTTTTTTTATGTTATAATCGTGCTAAAACCTTTTGATTTTCAATACAGCCATGTAATTAACACGTTCGCATCGACGAGCTGCGAGCGTAATCAAACATTGGTTCACGGAGGATTGCGTATCAATGAAAGCGATGAAAAACGAATTCGTATAAATGACATGACACGTAAACTAATTGCATAATTTTCTCGACTATTAATTTAACATTTTTACTGTTTAACAACTCATTTTACTATCGTCGGGTGATAGATCAGTAATAGATAGGGGGACGCGAGCCACTTGCGGTTCACGTCCCCCCCACTGGAGTGTTAACTGCTAATACCCCGTGGTACGCACACACTTGAATAATGTCAATTTACATACAAAATACTGTTTGAAGCATTATATTTTCATAAGCAATTAATAAAGGCTTTTCTCACAAGTTATTTCATGATTATAAGAGAGAGAGAGAGAGAGAAAACTTAAGGCTTACCGAACACTCGTCCTAATATATTAGTCAGTAACGGCTCCCTGTGGGAGGTGAGATGGGCAACGCAGGTCGCAATGCCACGCCTTACCGGCGCCTCTGGATAATCCACGTGTGAAAGCAATGCTTTTGATAGCTCTGAGAAAAAAGAATTTAATTGATATATATTTTTTAAATAACAAACTCATGATTTTTTTTTTGCCCCTGTTTGTATTTGTGATCAGTAATCTTTACTTTAAGCAAGTGAGTTGAGGGTAATAATATTTGGCATAGGGAAGATTTCATCCAAGGGCGAGGTCCCGCAATTTCAGCTAGGCAGAAATTTATGGTCTAAATTAGCTATTTCTGAACTTTTCAGGCAATAAACATAACTAACAGTCAATCATTCATTAGCAAGCCTATTCAGTTGGCTTTATAACCAAGCTTTATATTTTATATTCTTAGTGCAAATTTCAGTAATAACTTTTTATACATTGGGGATGTTAATAAAATTATTGATTTCTGTACTTCTTACAAACCATGGTGCTTTGAGTATATAAGTATGGAATTCTGAGAATGCTCTCATAATTTATTTATAATTCAAATTAATTTAACCTCTCCATACCTTTAGTTTTGCATTTACAGTTAATTGACATTATTTTAATATTTCTGTTAGTTGACTACCAATGAAAATAATTTTAATAGGTTTTACTGGAATTTTAAAATTCATTTGTATTTCTCTTTTATTAATTAAAAATCTTCCTTGAAGAGGTTAATTACAATTGTCTACTTTGTGAGCCAATTGTTGATATTATAAATTAATGATGGCAAATAATAATTTGTTGTAGTGATAACCGTAAAAAATATTATATTACATATTAAATAAGGATATTTCATATTAGATTTTAATTCCAAAGTGCAAATTAATAAACTTACCAGAAATTTCTTCATCAGTTGTGTATTCAGCTAAAGCATTCAAAATGCGAGGTAGATTGGTCTCTAATGCCTCCACAATGAGTTGGATTTCGTTTGTATGTTGAACTATTTGGCTTAGTTTTGGGAATAGTGTTTGTGCTTGAGTCCGTATTTTGCCAACACCTGGGCGTAACCAGCAATCGCCCAGGCATATCCTCGACAGTGCTGCTCTGATCCATCTAAAAAAATTAACCAATCTATGAGTTTTTAATCTAGGTGTTGGAGGATGAAGATGAGTAATGCAGCTGTGACTCTCTTTGCGGTACAAAAGAGAAAAACAAACATTTATTTGAAGATTATAGTGAATTATAACAAGTAATGAAAAAAAAACTCTCTTCAGATTGTTCCGTTACTTATGAAAGTATTTATAATAACACTATATAATTCATATTTATTCTTAATTATAAATTCCAAACAGTACAATGAAGTCTAAAATTATGGCTTCAAAAATATTCACAAGTGTTAACAAACAAAAATGTAGAAAAAAACTATGTAATTGTGAAATTGCATGCATTAATATCCAGTTGAAAATAAATTAAGTTCAATCTTACATAAATTGTAATATTTAATTATTTTACCTTGCATTTCTATTATAATCTATTTGGTTCTGTAGTATTATATTTGTTTTGTAAGCATGAAAGGCAAAGCCGCCCGCCACTGCTCGATTTAACGCTTCGTCTCCAACAAGACGCACTTCAGCCTGTAAAATGAAGTAGTAATTGAAAAAAAAATTAAAGTAAGTATTAAGAAACATTACGAAATCAATTCATTATTTAATTATTATGAGGTATGCAATTAAATGCGAATTTACTTACACTATCATTGCTTGCCAAAGACAACAAAGTTGGAACTGCGGAATGCAAAAGATTTGCATAATGTCTAGCACAGCTAGGACGACTCCCTAAAGCACCTAGGCAACGACCGAGCGTCCCCGCGGAAGCTTGAATCTCATGTCCCCTAAAAGAATAAAATAATAGGATATCTTTTTATAATATTTTTCTACAATAGCATTACATTAAATTCATAAACTTACTTAGAATTTCCCTCTACGTTTTTCAAAAATTCTAGCGACTTTTCTGCCTTTTCTAAGATATTCATGACTCTTCACTTTATCAGTGTCAAAAACTGCAGAAAATTAACATGATTATAGAGTATTTGCAAATAAAAACACAAACATTCACCGCTAAATTGCAACAAACAAACTAAAGGAAAATCAATTGCTTTGACGTATAAGACAAGTGACTAAAAATTGGACGAATTTCAATACATTGTCCGGAAATTATATACAGATAAATTAAAATTATAATAAATGAATTAACACAACATGTTACCAAGCGTTTAAAAAACTGAGGCGATTTAGTTTTTTATAAGATCATTTTTTTATACATTTGAACTTAAATCATTTATTACATCGAAAAATTTTTGACCTTGTACCACTGATCATTAATCAATCTAATTTTCTTAATAAGTTATAATATAGAAAATTAATATGATTCTTTTGTTTTGTGGTAAATTAATAATCATCTATACATGTAATATAATAATCCTTCTCGGTTATATTATTTAACATTACATTTTTTAATCTTTATCTGTCAATGAAAGACAAATGAGGAAAAAACGTCTGTATTGATAATTTGATAAGAATTTGCCGATCCTGGTTAGTGACAGAACTTCAACTTCAAAAGGACTTTTTTGAAAGACTATTACAAAGATTATGTCACAACAAGGTGATCAAGAAAATATTGACGTTATGCAAAATTTGAAAACAGTATTGGCCCAAATAGAGTCCGCTATATCAAGAAGAAACAAGGTTACTGTATTTTCTTACTTATTTTTCCGACTTAAGAGCATTTTAATACTAGGAGGAAAGTGTATAATAACCAGCATTGAAAGGCAGTTTTATAAGTGATTTATTGATTTACATATTGTAAAACTTACTTCACTAGCTTCCTGTTTATAACGATTGTTACATTGTAAGAGACTAGTTACTGAAATTATTGACCTGAAATATTCTACTTAATTTATCTTGTGTGATGTATAATTAATGAAATATGTTATATTATACATTAATTACTACTATGAACACTATTAGTCCATGATAGAGAAGTATTGGTAAGAAATGTATCAATAGAACTTCATTACACATATCTGAATACTTCATTTACAGTGTGTATTGTGTCATTATCATATTTGTACATAAGAATCAAGATATTGTCATACCTATGACAAAATATACTCAAAAATTTAGTAATCTTCACCTATAACCAAAAATCTTAGACTTGGTCAATATTATATTAAATTTTATATTTGCATTAATCTTACAGTATTACAAATAATTAATCTTTTTTTTATTTAAAAAATAATATATATGGATAGTCAAAGTTATCTATTTATTTAAATTGACAGGACCTTCCACAAGTCATTCCAAGATTAGTAGCTGTTTCTAAAATAAAACCAGCTGCTTTGGTGGTTCAGGCTTATGAGGCGGGGCAGAGGCATTTTGGAGAGAATTATGTCAATGAACTTGCTGATAAATCAAGTGACCCACTTATATTAGAAAAATGTAAAGAAATAAAATGGCATTTCATAGGTCACTTGCAAACTAACAAAATTAACAAATTATTGGGATCCCCTGGTTTATTTATGGTTGAAACTGTTGACTCTGAGAAACTGGCTGACAATTTAAATAAACAATTGCTAAAATACAGAAAAGAGAATGAAAAACTAAAAGTTATGGTGCAGATTAATACAAGTGGTGAAGAAGGTAATATAAATGTTAATATTATATGTATATTTAAAAAAAACAAATTATTGATTGATAAATATTTTATACCTTGAATTGTGTAATTAAAACATCCCTGAATCTTGCTTTAAAAGATTTAACTTAATTTTTTTGGAATATTCAAAGTAATTCATTTTGCACAGAAATAATGAGTTCATGTTAATTTTTTTTCAGCAAAAAATGGCATAGACCCACCTGAGACTTGTAAGCTTGTAGAACATGTATTGAATAATTGTCTGAATCTTGAGTTTGCTGGTCTTATGACTATTGGCCAATATGACTATGATACCTCAAAAGGTCCCAATCCAGACTTTATAACATTGGCAAAATGCCGCGAAGAGGTTTGTCAAAAATTAAACTTGGATATAAACAATGTAGAATTGTCTATGGGAATGTCCAGTGATTTTGAACATGCTGTAAGTATCCTTTTGTAATTATCTAACAATTCAATGAACACAAAGAATTAAAAGAAAATTTTGAATAATGATTAAAAGTAACATATTAACAATCTGATATATTTTTTTAGATTGAAGTTGGAGCAACAACTGTACGTGTAGGATCAAATATATTTGGAGCTAGACCAGCGAAAAATTAAAACAAATTTAGTTTTATTTATAAAAACAATGTCTTCCACATTGTTAAAACTGGAAAGTTTAGTCCTAGTAGACTATGTTTGTTATGGCGGGCATAAGACAATAAGTATAAATAATATTTACTTCTTTATTAAGTTCTTTGTAAGGGAATTACAATAAAACATTGCAATGATAATGTCTCTTGCATAACAATTTTATTTCAACATATGTATGCTGTAAATTAACATGAAGAATTTCCCATATGTAATAGTAACAGATATTATATAGATATAAGAATAGATTTTGTAAATAATAAACAATAATAATTATGCCGGAACATTAAGTGCTCACTTCATACAACGGTTTTATTATAATCATACACAGTTTTCCTTCTTTCATTCAGCCAAAAAGAGAGAAATAATTACTTACTCTTTAATTTTTTCAAGAACAGATGTTAGTTCTCGAATTAAAACACGGAGTCGTAAATTATTATTTTTTTTAAATAATTTTGTACGACTTCTACTATAGGCCTTCTTTTATCTAAAAATGATAATTCAAAATCTACGTAATTAATGAAATTGACAATTTTAAGCTAAAGTTATTTTTAAAGAGATTATGACTTTTAGTAACTTTGTAAAACTTGAAGTTATTTGAAATGTTTGTTGCGAATTTGTACAAAGAAAGTACGGCATAGACAAATTACTCTCTGTATGACTTAGGGAGGGGGGAATGCGTCATCTGTCAACACAGAAATTACGTTGACTTTTGTTTATGTGTCATTTCAGTAGAGCTTGCACGTTTCTTTAAGGTTGTAGAGGACCCGTTTCCATAAATAAAACTTTAAGATATTTGATTGGGAATACTAACATAAAACGTATTGAGAAAACGAAGTGATAATAATATCGAAAAATCAAACAGTGTAGTGTTGTATTAACTTTGTGTAAATATAAAACAGTGTCCTGTTAGGAAGTCCAGCAAGGTCGTACAACTTGACAGGTAGGAAATATAGGAAACGCAAAAAAAATGTTTTATTTGTTAAAAACGTTTTGCTAATTTTATAAATCATAAACTACAGCTTCGATGTTTTTATCCAAGTTCAACTCGCAGAAAGTTTTAGATCAATTTCCAATTTTAATAAATAAAAAATAACAATTTCTGTGGGAACCATTTTTAATACTATAAATATCGTAAAACTTTTTGAACGTGAAGAAAAAATCCTCTTTTTTCAATATTTACTAAACAGCGCGTTACTCTTATTTTGCAATAATATGTTTTGACATTAAACGTTGTGTACAACTGATAGTTTATAATTATTACCTATCTATTTTTATATGTGAAAAAAAAAATAGTTAAAGTTAAAAAATGCAGGCACTATAAAACTATACAAAGATTAACTAAAGCTCGAAAACTATGGCATTATTATAACTAACTACACATTAATGTACTAAAAATTGCTTCTTTAGTTATTTGGTAATGATGTAATTACTGACATTTAATTTAGATCTGTATGACATAATTATTTCACAACGCAAAAGCGTAAGCACATGTAAAATATCTAAATTAAGTTTAAGTTGTAAGTTGAAATAATTTATAAATCTTTACATGTCCAATGTACAATATTTTATGAAGGAATTTTTTAACTTAAATATTCAAATTTGCCTTTATGATGTCAGTGTTCTTAACTCTCTAATGTTATATTTACATAATATTGGTGTATAACAATAGTGAATTAGTGCCTTTGTTTATGTGAAAATTTGGGTTTAGTATTATATCATACATGAAAGGATTGATGTCATTTAGTACCATCAAAAGGTGTACTAACAATTATAATCAATTATGGTGATTATGTGATTGTCATGTAAATAGATCATAAATTACTATTATTTGTCATCGTGACATCATCATTATATTAATTACTTGTGTGAAAGTTGCATATATGGGTATTAGTTTTGATAGAATTAACTCGAGTTGAATACAAGTTAGGTTTTTACTACAAGTGTAATATTTATTTTAGGATTATAGATATATACAAACAAAGATAGCATTGTAGTACATATCTGTCCAAGAAGAAAGGATAAAACTATTTTACAACCCAATAATCCAAGGTAAAATTGTAAGATTGTTTTTGGTGTTTTTTGTTTGATAAAATTGTTATTTGCCTTATTCAAAAGACACTGAACCAATCTTATGAGATTTATATACTATTTTCTAGTATGTGTTGCATAATGAGGGCTTAATTTTAAAATCTTGGTTAGGGGTATTTTATTTCAGTTTGTAACTTTTATTCATATATAAAGAGATGTTTTAGAATTTTTGTTATTATAATTTATGCATATTAAATGTGGGTAATTAATATCTTCTCCAATTTAATTATTTCTGAATATTAACATTCTTGCAGGATTCTTTCTGTAAAGAGAATGAATCATTATTAATCTTTTGGTTTTGTTCTCTGACCTTTGCATTGTTCCTGCCCAACATTTGAAATTATGTAATCAATTGTTTCATTTTTACAACTTTTAAAGTGTAGAAAAAGGTGCCAAAACATGAAAATAAAACATTTTTCTTGTGTTTAAACATCCTTTAGATACATGGGTTACATATTGCCACATTATTAACATTGAGTATAATGTTGACATCATATTTCTCACTGTCTAAAACAATACAGAGTTCACTTGGCAATGTTTTGTTATTCTCTCATAGCTTATAACTTTTTGTTATACAAAAATACTTAATTGAAAAGTGTAAATGTTTAATACACTAGTCCCTCTACTTGCACGGTACTCCAATTATACAATTTGGTTTTATACATAATTTTTGAATTACTCGAAAAAAAATTTTTTTGAATTATCTGTATGAACTTTTTTATTTGTATCTATTTACAATTAATTAACATCGTTAGAAGTTTTTCCAATCAATAACAAAATGGAGCACTTAATTGTACATACGTTATAATTTTTCTGCCAGTATTTTATAATGGCTTACGAGTTTTGTAGGCACAACCCTAGCTGTTTTTTTTTTAATGACATCGCAACCGCAAATTAGAAGTTATAAAACCTGCCCGCGCTCTCATAATTGTAACGAGCACAATCGAGCCACTGCCAGTAATAATTTCTTTTTCGCGCGTCTATTTAACTTGGCCATTGAGAACGAAATTTCACTCGACACTTTCTAAAGAGCGTCGCTGTGCCCGTAGGGCCGGACGTTTCTAATCGTTGTGATACGGTTTTGTTTTTTTTTTTTATCGTTAAATTATTTGTTAGATAATTTCGTTGTTACACAGTCGGCGATTAGCCGCGAAATTTTAATACGATTTGCAAATTTCTTCAATTACAATTCTTATTACCGTCCATTAGTTTTTTCGTTATAACAACGTTCGCTTGGAGTTTTTAAAAATATTTATTTTAAAAAATAATCTTTAATCAACTGTGTAACTAAATCTAATTTTAATGAACCATATGTTTTATATGTAAGACAATATACATCAGTGTATTAACATTAACATTTGTACAAGTACAATGCTTATTTTTTTTTTTGAAAGGTTATGAAAAGAAAAATTTACATGTCCTAGTAAATACCACAATCATAATATTATTTTGAGCTTTCTCTTAAATGTGCTCTGTGAAAAAAAAGTTCCACTATATAAAAATAAACTTGGCGCAGATAAGGGAAGGGTAAAAAATTAAAAATTGCTTTTTCGTATTTTAACTCTTCTAGTGCCAAACGACGTCATATCGCGAACGCGACAAATTGAACGTTACAAATGGTTCAAATATTGTTTTTGTTATGTAATCGTTATAATTTAAAAAAAAAAATATATATATATATA
>DWQX01007279.1:0-10312 GCA_018245475.1 Pharmacophagus antenor | reverse complement strand
TAGCCCCTGGAAATAATTCTATTTCCAGGAAAAGTGCCCTTCTCAGGGCGCCGGTAGCCCCACACACGCCTCCCCCTACCATTTTACGGTGCAGCAATGCATTTTCCCCGCGCAAACAAAAAAAAAATGGAGATAATCGCATACTATTTAATGAATCGGTAAATCGTTTATACGGCCCTTTCATGTACAAGATTTATCATTTCAATATCAGCATTTGCAAGACTTTAAAGTAAAAGTTTTAAACATTTGCGACGAGGAAAATGAAGTTATCTAAAAATGTCACCAATGAAATTTCCATTATACACAATCTCCTATTTTTCTTTAATCTATTTCAACCTACATTCTTATTGAAGCTGTGAAAAACATTTTTTTCTCGCTTATGCTTGAATACAAATAACCTTCAATTTAATTTAAATGGTTTTATCTATAGATGAATTTTATCCTATAAATATAATTTCTCACAAAAATAATCTATTACAAAATAGATTATACTTCATCCCTTGTCAATTTGTCAATGTCAACGGATGAAGGTTTTAAGTGTTTATAATGATTCATCTTCTAGTCGACGTAGAAACCACCCCTGTCTTTAATGAAGAGGATTTGTTATATAAATGTATTTATATAAATTCATAGATTGTTGAAAATCTTTTGACAGTGACAACAGCATTTTGGAGCAACAAAACTAGGTATTAGTAATTAAAAAGAAATTAAAAGAAGTGAGGTTTTGTATTTCATTTGCAGTACTTACTTCAGGAAAGGAAGGGAAGTCCGAATTACAATGTCAACGCGTTACGTCACTACACGTGGCATCTTCAGGAGATGTTTTGCTATGAAACACGTTGAGATGTTTATGTAGTCGTAGTATTTGTGATTAAAAGAAACGGTAGAAATCAATCAAATATATACTCGTTTACGTTGATAAATATAAGACCTGCAAACGTATTTTTTATCAAAATCTTAAGAAAGGTAACATAAAAATTATTATTTTATATACGTGTTATTAAAAACCATTTTTTAAATTTGTGTTAAAATACATAAATACAAATAATCAAAGATCAGATACTTATATAATATTGAATCTTGAGTTTAAGATAATCCTTAACAAAAACAGTATAAGTTATTACTACTTTTGCTGTAAATTAATGAGTTATTAAACGAATGTGTGTATGTGGAAATACACTAAAAATCACTCTAAATAAGTTGCTTCATAACAATGCGTAACCTTTTAGTAACTTTATATTCGTGACGAAACAAAATGGGTTCAGAAATATGAGAACGTCACACAACAGGGGCCTCAGAGAAAAAATAATGATGCAATAGTTTGTATTAAAATATTTGCTTTAATTCTAATAAATATATATTGTTATAGTGATCTTTGGGTACAAGATACAATATTTAAAGATTCCTTGTAAATAAATGTATATTGAAAGTGATAAAATATTATTTTGCAATATTAAATAATAAATACTATGAAATAGCTCTAAAACAATTCTCTAAAAAAGTTAGTTTACTAATTTCTTACACTAATAGTATATCGTGTTATAGTATTACTCTTAACGATTCAAAGATATTATTAATTAGCAGCTATTTTCTTAACAAGTATGACACAAACTTACTTTATCAAACTTTATGAAAGCTTACTTTATCAGTAAATAAATACGTCATTAATAGAATTTTAAACCTTAATGACTTAATTTAGATATTAATAGTTAATTTAATTCTTATTATAGGATCTAATGTTATCCATTATCCATCGACTTTACAACTTACACCAAATTATTCAAATTTTAAGCAACTTTAAAAAATCAAATACTAAATAATAAAAAACACAATAATGAAAATTATTTTTTTTAATAAAATGTTTTTAGTACACAATAGTTTACATTGTTTTTAAGTGTTAGTAAAGAAAAGGTGTAAGAGATTATTGATAACATAAATTCATACAGAAGCAACAAAATATAATAGACCTGCATAATTGCTAAGTAATTTTCGTATTATGAAAAAAAATGTTATTGATTTAATATAACTCTGAAAATTATAAAATCTGTGACGTTTGAGCATACGGAATTATACGCATCTTATTTATTGTCGCCTGTAATGGGTTATTACTCTTTATCATAATAATAAAAATCATATGCTTATTTAACGCTTATGGAATCATTATGAAACATTTTATCATAAAGGTCAGTAACTTCATGTTAATTTTATTTTATTTGCAGTATTTAATTTCTGTGACCACTTATTTCAAGAATAGAATAAAAAAAATTATTCAAAATTTTCGAATCTACATCTCCAAAATAAACCTATGTTCGGAATAAAGGACAATACGTATAGTGAAAGAGTAGTGATCGTTCATAATACATTGTTCAGGGAAAGTACTCATGAATTTTGGTGGCATCGTAAATGCTATGAGTTGGCGTGACGCAAATGTAAACGCGGTGAATAACATTCCTAATACCTTTTAATTACAAAGCAGCGCCCGCATTTTGATGACTGCATCGGTTTTATTGCCGTTCACATAATTACACTTAGGATAGGTCGAGTCAGAATTGTGAAACAGCGACCCAATTCAACGTCTTCAAATTCTTGTTAGCATAAATTAGTCAAGTAGACCTAAATTGGAGCAAGATAATCTCTCACGTTTTTCCGAATCGTAAACACATTAAAGGTTCAATATTAATGTTCCTGCGATACGATTACTTATAATCGTGAGTGGGTTCATAAAAAATCCAATATTTTAAAGAAGCGTGTGAAGGAAAACGATTGATTTTTGTTAATATTATAAAACAAAACATTTGTTTTAATAAAACAATGTTGTGTTAAAAGTTCAATTGAAATTAAATTAATAATATATATATAATAAGGATAATGATACCATTCATTTAAGTTAACGAGGCGATTTATAAATGGACGCCAAAGTATTTTTTAATATATTATCTAGCATAAATTTTATAGACATTGTATCTACGTATAATTATAATACAACGTATAATTACTAAAATATTAATTTTTCATTTGAACTCGGCTAATATTGTTTATAACTATTTATTATTTAACTTATTACTGCCTTTGTATAAATTATTGTGTTTACGCCATATACCAATATGGGACAAATTGTCCTTGTTATTTTATATTTATTTGTTATGCTAACGTTTGCAATAATGTCTGTTAATCGATCAAACAATCTTAATTATTTTTTGTTATATTATTAAATTAATGGTATGCAACAAATAAGTAACAACAATATCAAGCTATAACAATATTAAGACAATGCTTATATATTTTTTAATCAATATATCGAAGTCCAATAGAACCAATAGAATTTTTTAGGTAACTTATAATGTAAATTTCTATTGCTGGGAGGCTTGGAAAAAACATGAACTCTGTGAAATAAGAATCGTGTTAATATTATTTACAACTAAACAAGAGAATTTCTCTGAAACATATTGGACGTAAAAGTAATGAAAAGTCTTTTTCCACAATTCATTGCGCAATTTGCTTTTCCGCTAGTTTCTGGCAAAATATTAAAATGTAGTTTATTCTCATATCTGATATTTTTTTCTAACGTTTCACTGCCGTTTTTATATTGATTATAAAGTTTTAATAAAATTTGTATCTGTTTAAGTTTATAATATAATTAGATTAATGTCTAATATACTTTGTTGGTAGAGTGATAAATTGTATTTTTTTTTCCCTTCATGTATATTACACGTAATGTTTTATACCTACTCAAGTACCACCGGAGAATTTTTCATGCGCTAAATAGTAGTTTACAAATATTGTTGTTTTAGAGTTAAAAGCACACGAGTTTTAAAAAAAATGAAGTAACGTGAGTCATTATCTAAACATCTTAATTAGTACAACATTGCTATGGGCAAGCGTATCATCTTTCCTTATAGGTTTCTTGTGTAAAAATAGTTCCCAAAATAAAAATATATTTTCTCGCGCTAGTTTATGTCTGGTACAATAACGAGTACAAAGATAAGAGGCTAGGAAGGAAAGTTTAATGGTAGAGATGTAGTGGAGCTCTAGTTCTCCTAAGAAAGGGGCGGTGGTGTCATACAGGTGTGCGAAGTTATGCCGATCATGTGTCGTCCACTCCCCTCTCCCTTCCATCGTGGTGGGAAGAAATAGACTAAAACATCGTTAAGGTTTCTTTTTGTGCAAATCTGACATGTCATTGTTCGCAAGGGTTCGTACGCTATAAACATTAAAATGTGCGTCCGTATGAGCTGCAACCATTTCTTTTTAGTCGAACATAAATTAGTTAACTTACAGATAAATGTTTACGACCCGTAAACAATTTACGACGAGATTACAAACAATAATGATCTTTACTAGAAAAAATATCCGTTGTTCTTGTTACTCATAAAATGTTTCATACAAATGAAATGACGAGGAATGGAATTGTGTGACGTATCCAAGTAGTTATGTAGTTGGGTTTATGATGAAACTGTCATCTGAGTTAGTAAAAACATTACCATCGTCCTCGCAAGTGGCAGATGAATTAGTTCACTTTTAAATATCAACTTTAGTACTTCATTAAGTTATAAGACAAAATACAACATTATTAAAATAATTTCATTGTTTAGGTGTAGCTCGAGTGTTCAATAATAAGGAAGTAATTTTCTACGTTAATTAATTAATATGTGGTCCTGGCATACACTGTACTGTCAGTTCTGTTCTAAATTGTTATTTTTGGTGTCAAAGAAAACCTAAAGTTTTTCCCAGATATAAGGATCAATAACTAAGAATTTATTTACAATTGTATATGTCTTGCATTTTCCGCAAAACTATATTATAAAAATAAAACTATTGACTACTAAAAAAAGTATTAATAACTATTAGAAGTAATTTAAGTGATATTTTGAAAAACTTTAAAGAAAATGTTTTATAGCTTATAGAAGATTTTTTAACGGTTTAATCAAAAAGCAACAAACCATTGTATGTATAATATTGTTTCGTTTTTTTTTTTTAAATAAGTCTTGAAGAATATCTTGTCATATTCTCAACTTTGTTGGTAATATTCGTTTCAATTTCTTATTGGCTATAGGAGTATATGGCTTAACACGTTTAATATTACACCCTTGCACTAGCGGCGCTTAATATACTCTTTAAATTTAGAACAACTTTAGTATTACTACATAAAAGATATCCGGCGGAACAATACTTTATGTTAAATGCGTGTTCGTATTTGTATATTGTAAAACAAAATGAGAAATTTTACTTTCGTCTCATTTTTTCTTTCAATTCACGAAATAAAATAGGTATATATTACATGTGGTAGATAAATATTTGCTCTTACAAACCGGAGGACACTAGTAATTAAATTGGAATTAATTAACAGAACAGTTGTTAGTTACAAAGATTCGTTCAAATACTGTAGAGGGAATAAGGGATCCCTCAAGTATAACAGATACTTTGAAAGTCTTTAAAGTTTCAAATGTAATTAATTAAATTTCAACTGAATTTGGAAATCCCAGCTCACAATTTAAATAAGGCGATATAAGAAGCCATTGCAGACACGTTTATCGTCAACATTTATAAGATTTTTCTCTACTGCCATAGTGTATAATACTCCTTCTATATACATTCAAAACGTTCTTTTAAATTTTTATTTAGGTCAAATAAAAAGGTCTTATGATCGATTAAAAAATAAAGCACGACTTTCTTACATGCCAGTATTATGTTTACTGACTTTTTAAATATTCACATCGTATATACTCTTACCAGTTTTGGCCGAAAAGTTAAAAGCTTGGCGTTAACAAAATATTTTCATTAATGTGAATAACGAAAAAGTATTTACTTTGAAATGTTTTTCACTAAATTTTTACTTAAACATTTACACTGTATGAAATTAAAATGTAAAGTAAAATAAGCTTTTAATAACATCATCAAGAAAGCCTTTTACTTTCTATTAAAGCTAATTTTATTTGAAATACTTGAAATAAATTTTGATATAACTTTGTATTTATACAGAATGTTTGTATTCTATTAAACATTTATACAATTTACATTCTATTATAACTACTGGTTTATGGAACTTACTTGTTGTAATATGATGTTAAACATTAAAACGTGTAGTCTGTACATCATATCAATAGTTTTAGACATATACTATTTATTGTTAACCGAATTTTTTGCAGGATTTCAAAGGCAAAGATAGCACAAAGTTTAACCTAATTATAAAGAATATAGCAATGGATGTTGGCACTGAGGGATGAACAAATAAGTGCATCAGGATAACAATGCTAGCCGAGGATGACTCCCGTCACGTGTACGACAGTAACCCCACATTCAACGACAGCATATTTTATGATACGCGATTGATATCGTTATTAAAACATGGCAAAAATCACAGTACAAAAATTAGTGAACTTTTAAAGACCTTGGAAGATTGGAGGAACAGATACAATATTTCAGTGATCAAGGAGTGTGATCGATTCGATTACTGTTCCGGTGAATTTCGGGATTTAATTGTTGCATATAACGGAATCCATGGATACGTCAGCTTGCTGGTGAGATCTTGTAATTATATACTTCTGCAGTATTTTTGAAAATAAGTTGTTAACGCGAGGGTAATTTCCGTCGCCTAACATCATTGTACAAACACTTTGTTTCAACTTAAATTGCGCTGTAATGACGGTTAATAATATGTAAAAGCAGGTCTTATTTAACACTAGATTTACCGTACCCGTCATTTTGACGGACCAACCCGAGATAAAAAGTTCCGTATACTAATGTACGTTTGACTTTTTTACCTAGCCTCTGGCAACATTTGTCTATACATTTTTTAGCGTAACAGGAAAAATAAGAATACAATAATGCACAAAATACCTACAAACATTGAAAAAAAATCATGACAATGTGTCAATAGATCAATTGTTAACATCGCCTCCATTGTGCAGTGAATTACCGCTGGACTTGTAACGCAGAGGACCTGAGATCGGTTCTGGGAACTCAGGAGTATTAGTCTGGTTGCTTGTAGTGATTTTTCGAAATCAACTGGCTAGTTACCACCCTCAATGACAAGCTGTATTCTGGAAGTCATAAATTTAGAGCTAGAGTAGAATAAACTAGAATGAATTACTATTAACAGTTCTTTTGTTACTTAACGTCATATGAAATTAGTCCATAGCTAATAAAAAAATGTAATCTATCGTTACAAAGTGAGGCACTCAAACACGTTGCTTTAAGGTATTGTGTATCAAAATTTAGAGCCAAAAGTTCTATCTATTGATCCAAAATATAATGAACCGTAACGCCCCACCGTTTTCGCTGTCGAAAGTAGCGTGCATTTTCATCAAAAACTATCGCTACTCAAATAGAATAATCGATTGGTACTGCAGACCGTGAGTTTGAAATAATGGAAATTAGGAATGTTTCTAAACATTCTTAAATGCTTGTAACAATACGAGTGGTCTGCGTTATCACTGTGCTAATTTGTATGTACATTGTATATATTCGCAGGCATCATTAAACAATTTGGAAAGATTATATTTCATTATGATTTTTTCCTAATGAACAAAGACCAATTCTTGACCACGATTCCACTTGATGTCACGTAGCCTTGGATTTTTTAGCTATTCCGGTCTAATAATTGCGTACATACGGGCGAAATTAAACCAGTAAATTTGTGCAATACTTTGTTGTACAATAGTCAACGAAGTATACACTCTGTATGCGAGGAATACTCACAATGAAACCAAAGACGCTTGCCATATATATATTTATCTTCAAGCGTAGAATAAGATTTATATAATCAAATCATACATCTCATACGCATGTACATACGTGTTTTAAAATTCATACTCGAAAATAAAAGTACTTAAAGGTTTATGACATTTATGCTTTTAACATTAAAAAATCTTGTTTAAAAACTAACCTCATGGCTCCCTTTTTTATGTATATTTGCTTATTATTTTACATTGACCAAGACTGAAATTTCGGGCACATGTTCCAGATTTGTTTTTTCGGTACTTTGGCGAATACAGTGAACGTAGCTGTGTTGACACGACGTGATTTAGCCTCAGCACCTATCAACAGGCTACTCAAGTGGTTGGCTGTAGCTGACGTGTTTGTAATGATGGAATATGTTCCATTTTCTGTCTATAGGTATATGGTAAGTTTAAATATACATTATTGAAAAGTAAAATTTATTTTCATGATTGAAAAGTATAAATTTATAATACTTATTTTTATTCGTTTCTGTGACATACTATTATAAAACAGTTATTTATGCATATGTATCTCTCTGTTTCGTCATATCCTAGCCATCCAATATCAGAAAAGATAATGTAACCAAAAAGTTTTGGTAGATGAAATATCTATGAAATAACTGTTCACCGGTGTTGTTTCTTTTTTATCAATCCAATGTAAAACCGTGTTTTTACCATTGTACTATACTATCTAATACGTTCAAAATATCGCCGATAGTATAAACAGAAATAAAATAGTTGTAGCCAAAAATATAGACCTATTTTTTTATGTCCATATGTTGAGAAAATGATTACTTTTCTATACCTAATCTCATGATGAATTGCACATTTTTTTTTTGAAGAATTGAAGATGAGTTGAATAAAAAAAATATGAATGAGATAAATATAAAATAGACACAACAAAACTAATATTTGTATAACAAAACTTTATACGTGAACAAAGCAAAATTCTATTGTATATACATTGTAACCTTATAATGAAAGTGATACAACACACAATCCTAAAATATCCAACTTTTGTTAAGAACCGCCTTTAGAAACAAAGTCGTGTAGTGAAACTAAAACGAAGTATAATTCATTAGATTGTCATAGAATTACATTCAGAATTGATATTTAAATTTACTGGACACTACGAGTATATTAACAGTACAAGCGTCGTTAGATTATGCAGGTTTCTTTAATGTATCAAAGTGTAAATTTGAGTTGTATTTTCAGTTGCTGCCAAGACAAGAAGAGCGACCGTATGCCTGGGCTGTATACATGCTTTTTCATATGCATTTTACACAACTCTTGCACACTGCCTCTATACTTCTAACATTATCTCTTGCTATTTGGCGGTACATAGCGATCAAGTAAGACCAAAAGCTATTTAAGCTTATATTTTTAATTAATAACATAACTATTACGAATGTGGTATGTAAATAGTAATTTGCTTCAACTTGTTTAATTGAAAAAAGTCAAACGAAACCGAAAGCAAAATTATTTTCATCTTATGACGATTAATTAGAAAAAATCACAAAAAATTAAGTTTTTGTTTAAGGAAAAGTTATAAAATTTTTCTTATTAATAATTATCAAACTACCCATCTGCCAATTGTAATATAGTAGGATTTTTTAATAATGTTTTAATTCATTTTTCATATTGTAATAAAAATGAAAAAGCCGACTTAATATAAATCCAGATCGAATGCGAACCATTACAGAAATTTTTATTACATTTAACATTCATATTTTTATTACATTTAAAGTGTTTCTTTTAATTTTATTCCGTTATATTGGATGTAGATCGAACTTGAGTAGTTATTTTTCACATAAACAACGCAATCGTTTCCTGAAGCAAAGCAAATGAACCAGAAAGAAAATGTCTGAAGCAGGCATTAACCCTGCTGTGAATTCTAGCAATTTGTCTGAATTTTAAAAACGTTCCCGTATTCTTAAAGGCATAATAATGAATATAAAAATTATCATCTGTCTTTAAAAATGCACCAGTAATATTTATAACAAATACATCCTGACAGAAACAAAGAACCCAATTTAAAAGTATATTGAATAAAAAAGTTAATCAAGAATATCTAAACATATAAAAAAGAGGCGTATTTTAAAACACTATTTAGTAAATGTTAATTGCCATTGAAGCGTCGTTTTATATTTAAAAAGGATTAGTTTTTCATGGACATTGTATGAGCTCAAATTGTATTTTCCAATAACTAAAACCATTGAACTAGAGTCCTTACTAGTGTTATTTGAATTAAATTCTAGCCACTGCCAATTCGCACGAAATAAAGATTATAATTACGAACAAAACTAAAAGTTTCAATAGGTAACAGAGCATATTATTAATGCGTTTAGTTAAGTTTTTTTAATTATTATGCTTTAAAATTATTATATAAATATAACAAAGTCAAAAAAAACATTAAGAAATGTTTTGTATTGGCAGTAGTTTCGACTGTAGATTTATTTGACGTAAACACTTGCTCTAAACACCTACGCTGCCGGCCAAAATTTGAGACCACCTTGAAAAAATTACAATATTGAATAAAACTCCAAAAGTTAGTGCTCTACAAATTATTCATTTACCTTATTAAATAGGGAACT
>DWQX01007278.1:0-10313 GCA_018245475.1 Pharmacophagus antenor | reverse complement strand
CACGTATGACTGCCGGAACACAGCATCGCTGTTATGGCGGCACGTTATATCGTCACGGTTTTCGATAAAAATTATATCGCCCAGGGAATCGAACACGGAACCTCCTTGTTACAATTCAAGCGGTAAACCGTTGCGTAGAAAAAGCAATAAAAATATTTTACACCATCCTATCAAAGTTACAACACTTGCAAAAAAAATGACATAGTAAAATGTATTGCTCATTGAATAGCAATACATTTCAATCAGTAATTTTTTTTATATTCTGACATTTAAGTTAGATAATACTAAAAACTAAGAAGTTTCGTAAGGAACATACCATATTTGCATATTCGTAACGTCTTGCGCACAATAGATAGAGATAGTGTTACTTGACGTAATTGTGCATCTAAATTAACATATAGTTTGACCTACAGAGATACCTACTTAAGAAAACAACACAAGTAACATCCTTTAAGAATCTTTATTACATTAGACGTAATTCTGTCTCAGATAAAATTGCATAGAATAAAAATTAAAAAAAAAAACTCTAAGGTGTCATTACTGTTGGAAAGGAGTCGTACTTAAATAATGCATATTATTTTTCTACAAATCGTCAGTTATTCTTCTTAAATAATAAAATATTTTCGAATAAAAATTGCTGAAATATTTTCTTATTTCCCGATTGTGTTTTATTAATTTCTATGTACGTTAATGTAAGAAAGTCATTATTTTAACTAAAATTATGAAATAAACGACTTTAGACGCTGGTAGCTGATAAAGATAGAATTCGTTACATATTAGATTCGCGGAACCCGTCGTTTCGACGGAACAAAGTTTGATAAATATCCGTATAAATGCTCGAATTTTACTTTGTTTTTTTTCTCCAACGTTTATGGCAAGACCGCTACGTTCTTTCTCAGATGGGAATACGTTAAATAAACCATTAAGGAATCCACTTAAATCTATTTATAATCGTGGACCATAATTGCACGTTTTACGTGAATCTCGTACTAACTTAAACTCACTCATCGGTTGCACAATAAATTCAATACTGCGCCCGCTGTAAACACTTTCAAATTCACCGCGACAGCGCCGGCCGGTGACCGCTGGCTACCTACATCTGGATCAAGGCGACACTATCACTTTAGGTTCCAATCGATACTACATTTACTTTAGCTTTTAGAGGACTTTGAGCTTTACAGTACGAGTTTATAATATTGTAAAGCTATATTTGTCTTACGTTATTTGTTTCTTTTGTGTTTTTATCGCGACAAATTATATCATTGACAGATTTTTACCCTTTTACTTTTTAAGTGCCTATACGTTTGAAATTGGTTAGAGTCTTTATTTTAACTACAATGCGATGTGATTCTCTCCAAACAGAAATTTAGCTTACGTCTTTTCCAGTTTCCGTAGTAATGGTGTTTTTTAACTGCCTCCGTGGCGCAGTGATTTACTCTCTTGTAACGAGTAGATCCCGGGTTCGATTTCCTGGCCATTAGAGTTGTGGAGTCCGGATGGCGATATGGTATCCCAAAACCTCCCTAGCTACTACCCTCAATGTCGATCTGTGTCACGTGTGTGTGTGTGTGTGTGTGTCACGGTGAATCATCAGTTGTTAGCCCATATCTAATAAAAAATATTTCTAGATCTACAAAAGTTTGATAGTTTTGCGGTTGAAATAAAACTATATACATGACACTTTCAGATAAATCGATTCTCTTAACAATTTATCGACCGGTGACGAAATAGAAATTCTCTCATCTTGGTGTGCCTTTCTCGATGTTTTCTTTACCGCACGGGTTTTTTTTTACATATAAAAAAGTATATTTAGAGTTAAAAAACTGAATAATCGTCTGAAAGTTTGTTTTTTAATAGGCATCAGCAACAAAAGTCAGAATAACGGGCTGAACGTGGGCGAGCGGCGACGAAGTAAAGCCTAACAATCGGCTACCGGTCGATAAAGTGTTAACATAGCATAAAAATAACATAGAAGCCTTGCGCGAACGTGTAGTTGTTTTAGAATTGTTGAACACGTTTCCTGCCACGTGGGGCGTATACGCCCCACGCTGAAGTTGCTTAAGAAAAAGATTTGACCATGTGTTATCTGAAATAATGAATTTAAGCTTAAAATAATCACATATAAGTTTAATTCAAACCAAAATTTACTTTAATTTGTTTATTGCCGAATAAATTATTGTCAAATTGTATTCTGTATGCGCCTCGCAGAACCGCAAGGGAAAATGTCCAAGAAACGCTCCGGCAGGGCACGTGTTAAACGCATGCCTCGTGTGATTCCAGTGCATCTAAATGAATAATAGAAAGCCCGGTCCGAGCACTTGTTACCACACGGCCAGATTTCAAAGTACCACTTTCGCTTGTTTCTTGTTCCTTGGAGCTGCTCGTGGCATCTCGTTACATAGTGATCGAGTGCGTAACCATGTTGCGGGATGGAGAACTTCCCGGTGAATGAAAAAAATATGCTTTACGCTTTGATGATGAAAACAAGTAATGCGGAATTTGTACAACGGGTAGTAAATACCAAGAGATTATTAACTACCATTAACTAACAGCAGCTAGTTTTTCAACACTAGATTTACCGGGTCCGTCTATTTGACGGACCAACTCCAGATAAAAAATTTCTACTTTCTATACTGATATACGTTTCACAATTATTTTATTTTATACCACCTATGGCAACATTGTTCTATACGTTTTATTTCGAAATAATAATACAATATAAGAATACAATAATGCAAAAAATTACCACAGACATGAAAAGTTAATCCTAAAAATGTGTCGTTTATATTTGTATTGCGAAACGAACGGATGTGTACATTCAGGATGTTAAATAAGAAAAAAAAATTACCATAGACATGTCCATAGATATTCTACGTCGTTCGTAAAATCAATTGCGGCATTCCATACTCTATATTTAGCGTATAAACATGTCATTGCTCGCTTTTAATTCTGCAATAGACGTTATATTTAAATAAACATCCACCGTTGACTGGTCAAATCAACCAGTTATCTTTAGTAGCGTAACTCTTGTTTAACCAGCAATAACCCAAGACTTGAACCTGACTTAAGACCTCAATTTGTAATGTTAAGTGACAATGAGGTCGTAAATGGAGCATGCTCGCCCAGACCATTCTGGACTTTTCATGTGTTACCGCTGGCAACTAGCTAAGCGGGTTCCCAATACCATGTCACCATTCAGACTACTCATGTCACCCCGCATTTCAGCCCTTGACTTTCAAGTAACAAGATAAACAATAAACCATTACGCCACGCAAGCAGCGAATTACATTACGTAAACAAGATACTAAAAATTATACCAATATATTTAACAAAAAAATTGTTGCAGCACTCTTAAAACCAATTTCCGAGAAATGTTGCATGTTAAAATCATTTACTTAATGCGTAGTTTATGAAGTTATTGCGAAACTCAAATCGTTTAAAGTTATGCGGTTGAATCCGTGAATTGGACTAAGCCGGTTACTTAAGCGGGCCTTAGGACAACCGTACAGTCTATACGATTTAAGAGACCGCCTAAAGAGCGTTGCGTTCTCACGGAAGATTCTAGAAGCATCCTAAACTACATTCACCGAATAATAATGTAAACTAAGTATAATAATAATATTTATCGTTACAATCTTTGGAGTAAGGAATGTGGACAGTATACTAGAGAACGTTTTTTTTATTCTCACATTATCCCGTTATGCGAAATAAGTATGAAAAGATATTGTTGGAAACGCTGAAGAGAAATAAAAAAAAATCGTAGGCGTATACGAAACTTTTTATTGAACGATGATACGTCAAAACGACGGATCCCCTAAATCTTTTGTTAATAAAACGAATTTAAGCCTACAGCATAACCATATATCTTTTTAGGTAATCGTAGATTGATCTTAGAATGGAGCCTAACTTTTTTTGTTCAACAATACAGCATCTAAACCTCGTAAGTATAAATAAAAATAGTTTTAAATAACTACAGCACATTCAGGCCGGTCAGTCTCGTATGTGTAATAAACTAGTAAGCTTGCCTTATATACCAATACAAGAAGAGAAATTTTATCATTAAGTAAACATTTTTTTTTCATGTTATTTATAAAAATTATGTTATACACCGATTCAAGATTAATCGATTGCTTTTCATCGTGTAATAATAATTGTAATTTATTCATTAAAATCCGAATTAATTATGTTAGAAAGTTATTAATATTGGTAACTAATGATAGAGAGTCTTGACGTTTTCATGATTCTATATTAAATATAATCTATATTATATAATTCTATATTAAATGTAACTGCATTGATACGTCCTGTTATGTATAAATACGCGAGACAGAGTGTTCTGTGCAAACACTCTTCACCTTTTACAATCTAGTTTTCACTTATCACGTGATATTAAAATTAATTATTGGCCCATTGTATTTAACAATCAATCGAATTAACACAAATTTAAGCATTTTTATACATATACCGCTTCCGTCGCGAAGGTTTAACACTAGATTCAACGACACATTTTTATGGTTTTCTTTTTTTTTATACTTAGGTCGAGCAATAGACTCCACTCCACCTGATGTTAAGTGGAAGTGGAGCCCAAATGCTAAGATGGCCGGTGCCACAAAAAGTCCCATCAGCCACCCTCCTCAACCTGCCGTTCCGCAAGCTTCTTCACGCCTCGCGCAAAAGACCCAAGGTTAAATGAATTCGAGTCTGTATTGATTTTGTGCATTATTGTATTATTATTTTTCCGGTTTTGCAATAAAATGTATATAACAATATTGTCAGAGGCGATATAAAAAAATAAAAAATCGAACGCATATTAGTATACTAAATTTTTTATTTACGGTTGGTCCGTCAAAATGACGGCTCCGGTAAATCTAGTGTTAACGTTTGATTTGTAACACAAACTACTTCGTTAGGTTCCCTGGTCACATGTATAGTAGAGTTAAAGGATGGTGACATTGGATTGGGTGAAATTAAGTTCAACTATTAATATATTCCCGACAAGAAATACCCGTTTGTTACAGTGGTCGCTAATACGTGATCTCAATTTTATCTTTCTTAAATACGTCCACTGCTTTTTAATTATTGCTAATTAGAATATTACGCGGAAAGGAATTCGAAACGGAAGTGACGTCATCCGGCTAGAATGCGACTTTCTTCTTTGAATCACAATCAGATAAGACGTTAATTGCGGTAACGTGAGAGTAAACCCTTATATAAGAAATGGACGCACTCATTTATAAAATCAATAAAAAGTTTCATAGAGAGGAATACGATAAAGACGTAGGGTTTTTTGAACTTGGCTACCTATTAATCTAATTGTCAATTTTTCTGCCACCTTTCTGGCATCTCACTCTTTCGACAGTCATACAAGTAAGTCAGATGTATTCAGGGCCAACGAGCTGAACCATCTACGGCCAAATTGTCACTTAATATCAGGTTAAATCGAGGCAAAGTATTAGCTGATAACCGATAAAAAAAAGTTTCGCTTTTATTTTGTTATAAAGGGCAGTGTTTCGTTTTGGTATAACGAGGGAAAGTGTATTCCCTTTTAGGGGGAAGAAAGTAGATCTGAAGTCGAGAACTTTCTATTACAGGTCTAAGGTAACCACTGGTTGTAATAAGCGATAAAAATGATCTTCTGATTTAGAGTTTACGGGAAAATATGAGTGTACTATTTGAAGAGAAAAGTGAATAAGAATCTTCTAGAAGAAGTAATATCTACCACGATTTTACATCTGTATTTACGTCAATGGTGGTAACTGGGTTAAGCACTAGTCTAAATAAATAAAAAAAATAATTAATTTATTTTCTTTCCTCCCATTGGTGTGCGCCAATAACAGTATGAACAGGATTTGTTGCTTAGAGAACTGTAAAAGAATCTAGACGTAAAAAATTCAAGTTCCTGTTTGATTAACTAACTGGCCCATATATAAAAGCACACCTCAAAACTTAGAACATGAAACTTGGAGGATGTTTGTTCTTTGGGTTGTATAAATATTAACTTAGAAACTCTTACCTTCTTAGGTATGTACGTTTTGGAAATTACACCCGTAAAACTTTAACTGTAGGGTTCAAATTTCAATGAGAGTTTTTATTCTCAGATTCGATACACGGAAAAATTATTACACATACTGGAAGGGGAGTAATTTTAATGTGAATTAAGAAAAATTAATACACCTAGAAAAGCGAACCGTGACGGCTAGTATACATATATATATATATATGTGTATGTATTAAACGAGAAATGTTCGAAACGCCGGCTTCGTAATGAATCGAGTCTCCAACGGGCCAGTGAACTTTGTGACGGGTGTTCGCGTATAGCCGATGACAGGTGGAGACGCATCTCCGTAAAGAATTACCTAATCCGTAAGCAAACGCCCACTCGCCGGCGAATTATGTAAACCGTACAAAGATTAGTTACTTCATCGTAGACACGGAATATATAGGCTTCAAGCATATGTAGAGCAAGAAGATTAAATACAATCGTGAATATATATCTTTTACCTTATGTTACTCTTAAAGTGGTCAATAGATTTTCCAGACTATTTTATGGTTTTCTTCTCGTATCTGTATTAGTTTTGTGCATTATTGCATTCATATTTTTCTTGTTTCGCAATAAAATATATAGAACTATGTTGCAAGAGGCGGTAAAAGAAAATGAAAATATCAAACACATATCAGTATACGTAACTTCTTAAATAGGGTCGTTCAGTCAAAATGACTGGTCCGGTAAATCTAGTGTTAAAAAAATATATATTGTTTTGATTGACGGTAATGCCGAGTTTTTTAGTTATGATAGAGGCAAAACCTTTGTAAATTTAACAACTCGTGAGGTAAGTATTAGTCTTTTGAAAGTTTTCAGAGGGTAGAAAAGCAAACTACCTACTATATATCCTTTGGAGGTCACCCTCAATGTATTAAGAGGACCCCGGGATGTCCATAGGAACTCATAGGTATCCCTTAGTATTATACTTATGTACTTTCCAGGACCCTACACCATCCAAATCCCCTAAAATCAAAAACTCTCAAATTTATTTGACAAATTATAGACAACGTTTATTTAAATTCCATTTTCAATAGTGCACATTGCATATCTGAATAATAGAAACCTACCAGCAGTGGAATGTTTTGTTAACACTAGATTTACCGACATATTTTTACTATTTTATTTTCGCGCCTGTTTGTAATTTTATGCATTATCGTATACCTGTTTTTCCTGTTTTGCAATAAATTATATAGAGCAATATTACCAGAGGCGGTATTCGAAAATAAAAAGTCAAACTATTATTATACGATTATTAGTATACGAAATTTTTGAACTCGGAATGGTCCGTCAAAATGACGGGTGCGGTAAATCTTGTGTTAATCGGCAATCTTGTTAATTGGCTATGAGCTAACACAACCTTAAATTCGCACAATGTTAAGTGACAATGAGGCCATAAATGGTGAAGTGTGCTCACTAGGAATAATACCTATGATATGTATATAAATTTCGCAATATATAAATTCTGCAACGAAACTATACATATTAATATTATGGCTACCTGCCAGTTTGAAAAGACCCTATCACAAACCGAAAAAAAATCTACTACTCATATGGTCCACGGAGCGGGGTGCCTATAGGACAAGTCAAAATATTTAAACCCGCCTAATTGGTAAAAATTACGGTGCGCTGTGATTTTTACAACTTTATAATTTTTTTTCTGTGCTTTATTAGAATTCATCAGATCTGTATGCGTTATAATTTATAATTTATAATTTTTCGGGTCCACATCAGAATCTCCGCCCGTCTGCCTCGCGACCGCGGCCGATGCGACTCGCGCCGTAACGTCGAGAAATACCAGATTACGTACCCAGGGAATATTTACGCGATATAGACTCCGAAAAAATTTACATTACAATCATATCACTGCTTTATTGGGATCAGTCGAAGTTTTTGGCTTGTGTCAGTACGGCCATTGAACCTAGGAGCCCCGGGCCCGCTGTGATGCAAAGCGAGCGACGATAAATCTGCGCGGCACCCGATAGCCGCATTACGTCACCCGGGCAACCGGTCGCCGCGCGCGTGCCTTACCCCCCGTGAACGTTGTGGGAAAAAAATGTTTCACAGATAAAAAAAAGCGATGCTATCTGATCGAGTATATGAGATCGAGTGAATTTGTATTAATCGATTTTATTCAAATGAAACAGATTATAAAATAAATTATATGTCCAATGAGCTATCTCGTATGGCGGAAGTGAGATCGTTTGGAAAATAACAAGATTATCTTATATGAAATCTCGATGAAAACTTTATGTTCGGTATTTTTTATTCCCTTTTAATATGCCGCAGCATACTGAATGGGTTTTTTTTTCGATCTGACGTATGTCCTTTATGAATAGGTCAGTAACATATCTAGACTTTTGAGTTTATCAATTAAAATCATTTTGTAACAAAGAAATAGATAAACTTAAAGACGAAGAAAAAATAAATAAGCGAAATGAGAAATGAAGCTAAAATAACAGACAGGTATTGATTATGGTTCATTTGATACAGATTACATATTGAAGAAAACGATTTTCAGCGAAAAATATTTAACTAAAATCAGTCCATGTTTATCATTAACTGGATAAATAGTTGTCTGGTTTTTGTATTGTTTGTCTGGAAGAGACCGCTTCCAGCAGTAAGACCGCCTTTTGCACTCCAAACGTATTCTTTCACTTCGCTCCATTTGTAACAGTTACTTTCTTTTATTTTGTTTATGTGTATTTTGTTCTTGTTATGCAATAAAGGCTATACTATTCTATAAATAAAATTCTCAATAAATAAACCTACGTAGTTAATTACATAAAAACAATAGAATTATAATACAAAGGGTTAATTTAAAGTTAATAAGAAATATGGTGTAAGTTTTAAATATTTTCACCGTGACGCAGTGGTTAGCCCGCTTGCCTTGTAACGCTGAGGTCCCGTATTCGTTTCCTGGCCCACATGGGTAGTGGAGTTTGGATCGTGGTAAGGTTTCTCAAATCCGCCCGGCTAGCTACCACCCTGGATGTCAATCTGCTGCTGTAGCACCATTGCTGTGTTCCAGCAGACACACACGTGATAGCTTGAAGTATTCTGGGCGAACAAGCTTTACCACTACCGGCCTCATTGTCACTTGACATCAGGTGAAATCGAGCCAAGTGTTAATCCATAACTGACAGAAAAACATAGTCTAATACTTCGGTATCTCTATTAATGATCTTATGGTAATTGCAAATTTCACAAGAGATTTCTCCCTTTCCCATAGTGACCTTTGCAAAGGTCAAATGCATGGTTTCGTGCGTAAAACTTAAGTTTATCGCTTATTAGAGACGCTAATAAATCGGTATTTTACAATTTTAAACTTTCACGTACTGTGTGCTTGTCATCGGTTATAATATTTGAAATTTTGGCTGTCTTGTCACGCAGAGAACTCCAGTTTGGTTCCAGCTGCGTTGCTATTATGGCGACAGCACGTCATTGAAAGAACCTTAACATTATACAAACTCTACTATTCATTTGGCCCAATAATAGAATCCAGGACCTCAGCGTTAGAAGTAAATAATTAAATCACTACGCCATTGAAGCAGAAGTCAGAGAAAATATCTCAAAAACGAATATTGTTTGATATTTTTATAAACTATAAAGTTTAAAAATAGTCTTATTACTGTCGCAATAAGGTTGATGAATTAAATAAATTGTTGATTAATTTGACTTATATTTATGTATCATATCAATGATTGTTACCGTCCAATATTCGACCTTACCGCGAACAGAATTAGATGTCATAGCATATAATGTGCAAATTATTACACGCATCTGTACATGTATGCACATAAGTTTTATGCCGCGAATGTTATAATGCAGGCGTGACCTTGCAGTTCGATGTACGTTGTTAAAGGTACTGTCACACTGCACCGTTTTAATGTAATGAATACCAAAAAAAGTTAAGTCACGTAAACACATGATGGCCCTAATCATTATTATGTTAATATTCAAACATTCCAATATGTTTTATTTACGTATGATACGAGTAAGTACAAGGTCTTTTAGGATACCTAAGTGTAGAATGTTATATGCGGTGATAACTAAATTTCAGCGTCAGTATGCAGTTATGATGTACGAATAAAAAAAATTACGGTTTCAAACGTTCGGAGGGACTTTATATATTGATTACTATAAGGTAGAACCAATCACAAGTTAACCCGTGATGCATTTTATCGTATCGTATTAAGTTGTTCAGTATGTTACGAGCAATCGTATAACTCATGACTCCTTTTTTGTAATTAAATTATATATATATATATAT
>DWQX01007277.1:0-10314 GCA_018245475.1 Pharmacophagus antenor | reverse complement strand
CGCCGGCTGTCTGTTTAATTCGAAACGCGCATTGTATGCTGATAACTATTTCTCGAATTTACAACCGACGAAATGAAAGGAGTTCTCCATTCGACGGGGACCTCTTTTGTTACACAACTTATTATACGGTCAGATTTTAATTTTCTGAGAGAAGAATTAACAAAAGTGTTATATACTAGGAAATTGGAAAGAAATTATAAAATAAAAAAAATATCCTAACCTAAAACGAGCCACAGCAATCTTGTTTGGTGGCAGGAAGACGTCGAGTGGTTTCTAACTAGATGGATTAGAAAACACTTTAACACCAACCAGACTCCACTATTGATGTGGCTGCAGAATCTTAACCGAGACTTACGAGCTACAAGGTAGGTGGTAACCCACCACGCCACGGAGAGGCAGTCAACTAAATCCGAACTCGCTGACAGCAAATGTCAAATTAGACCATTTTCGGTGTCACAGCGAAAGTCTTTACACGGCTCGTTATCTCGGAGACCTCTCATTGTCGTAACTCGATCGATAAATTTGCAATTCAACATTCGAACGAAGCGTTCGTTAATTTAAATTTATTAAATCCATTCGGGGCCCGTTCTTATACACGTACACCACGAGCTTTATTTGCACATTATTTTTTTAATTGACCGCGACGTACGAAACGACTCGTGTCATGTGACGTACAAACTCGAACGTGATAACGTCATTCGCTCCTTAAAACACGGATTGAAAAGTGAAAACGTTTCAAAAATATTTCATTGCTATAATCTTATATGAACAAAGGTTCTATTTAGTTATCAACCTTCATCATATATCGGTAGTATTATACAGATAATAACATGCCGATACATTGACAATATTAACCACTAATAACTTTTGCAACAAAGCATATAATAGACGTCAAATACATTACATACGAATACAATATGTTATCGAAACAATGAAAAACTACTGGACTATTATGATATATAATTATAGGACGTCCCAGTTAATCTGTAAGATCTGCGAGCAATTCATTTATTTGTTCGAGATAGATTGAATCTCCTATTAAGTTTTTTGTGCATACCCAAGTATGGTTGTTATATAGTGCAACGAGCTAACACAGACTCGCATTGCTTTTATCGTGGCAAATGTAACATTATATCTACGTACAGTTACGTTGGAAACTGCTATAGCGACTCATGTGATAACAAAGTCGGGCATATCATCATGGGAAGAGCGGGTGCGACCGCGACCGCCGCGGCGCTTTGCATAATGCTACGATAAGTGCGGCCTCGCTGATAAGCTAGATTACAGCGAGACGCTGCAACTGGAGCCGAGAGGCCGAGTTCACGGGGCGCCAAGGTCGGCCGCGGTCCACTGGCTTCTTGGGCGGATGCGGAAATGCGCAGTCACGCGAATGTCACGGATCGCTCAAGCCGCCTGCACCACCCACTACACTACCGCCTTCTTTATTATTTACCACAATCCACGCTTTAATTGTACTCGCCGAATAAATATATTACATTTTCTAAATATAAACAAAAAAAAAATAACATCTAACATTACAATTTATTGTTTTATTGTCGTCATGTGCTAGGCTAGGCTAGCATGTTCTAGGCCACACATCACCTCAATTACACTTGATATTGAGAGATCATAAACGGTAAAACTTGCTCGCCTAGAATAATCTCATGCATGTCTATCACAACACAAATGCAATAGCGATAAACTTAGTTCTGTATAAAAACTCCTCTGGCCCCGGAAATGTTCGGTACTAAGGTTTCGCATGCAAAGAAGTCGTGGAATTAGATACAAAAAGACGAATACTGAAGATTTTTCTGCTTTATGACAACTTGTTTTATAACCGTCTATATCGGCAAAGCGATAAAGACTCAATCGCGTACTCCTAATGTAGTCCAAAGTAATTATGGACGTCAAAGTGAGGCACTAAGAGGGAGTGGCGCAGGCTTACGGCGGCGTAGAGGAGTGTCGACGGGACGTTGACTAACCGGCTACGCGGCTCGTTTGTCACGCTACCAGTAGGCCGGTAGCTATTTCTAGCGAGCATCAACTGCTAACTCCAACGGGCGCCTACCGCTATTACCAGCAAGCACCAACGGCTATTTCTTGTACACATCAAATGCTATTTTTAGCGGGCGGCAGCACTTCAACGCGTTCTTCCATCAAAGTCGGCGATTTCAAAACGTTCGCTAACTTGGAAATATCACCGGCCGTTATTCTAAATTAACGCATTACAAACTATTAGTCAAAATGACCCCGCGGGCACACTGCGAAGCATGGATAATTGAGCTCTACTTGATGTATTTTCGCTGACCGCAATATGCATTTAGTTTCATACTATATTATTGAAGTACATCTGTTTTTTTTAAACATCCCTATAGCAGTGGTATATGTTGCATTGTAAAACGAATGTCCTTGTTTCGATTCTAGAAACCCATTGAGAATAAAGTTTAGATAGCGATAGATTTTTCCAATCCGCCTAGTTAGCTACCATCCTCAATGTCAATCTGCCGCCATTACAGCATTACTGTGATCTAGCAGTCATATATATGAGAACCATCATCGCCTGACATGATTTAAATTGGAGGTTAATCAGTATCTAATTGATAGAAGTACACACACCACACACCGACGCCGGCAAGTTCTTCCATTCCTGTGCTATACACAAGTACAGATACAATTCCCAGTATCTGATATGGCACACCGGGAACAAGATCGTGATATTCGGCTCTATTCGCTTTTGTATAACGTTATCCTTGTCTATCGCATTCGTTGCACTGTGTGACAGAGAGAACGCTCTACAGATCTGCACATAGCCAATCTCTTCCGTAAGTCTCTCTTTTCTGACCGACGTGCCAAATCCAATGCCGGATACTGTAACTTATCAGGCATTCTGTCATAACTAAAAACGAACCTGTTTTCCTTTCCAGCCAGACACAGTCCCCCAGGCCAGTGTGGACATGACGACGGTGCTGGAGGTGAGCGAGGCTGACAGCCTGACGGGACACGCGCACAGCCTAGCGATCACGGCCCCGGAGCGGGTGACCTTCGTGAAGGGCACCAGCAGGGAGGAGGCGCGGTGGTGGGCCGACGTGCTCAGCATGTACCCCCGGAGCAAGGTGAGTGTCGCTAAAATATCAAATACGTTCACAACACGTCGATTGAAATCAAAATATTTATTTTAATGGGAATTGTAAAACTACGACAACTCTCGGAAAAACGGTCCTTTGGAATAAGTTAATGTTGGATTTTGAACCTACTAAAATATGTTTGTCCTTAGCAGCACTATAACAGGCCCCGAGATCTGCGAAAATCACTGGTCGCTACTGTTTCTTATGTCTAAGCATCCCAGAGATAATCCTTCCACATCACCCTCGCCGTGCTGTGGCAACGCGAGATCACTCAATGTTCTATCATTTTTCAAAGAAATACAAAAAAAAAAACAAAACAAAGTCAGTTATAGCCCTTTGCATCTTACGACACCACAAACAGAAAAGCCCATCAAACATACATACATTCGCTTAATTTAAGAAAACTCTTTTTTATCCGAATTAATAAAAAAAAAGTTATTCGGATGATGAGTCGCACCCGATAACGCGACCCAAAAGAAGCGAGAGCAAAGAATTTTCTTTTCACTCGTAAAAACTTAAATATCGTATGAAAGCGTAGGTAATTATAGAATCGTAGAGAATGGAGCTACATAGCATGTCGATACCTCCGACATTATTTTTTATGGTTAAAATAATCGTGATGCCGTTTTGAATCGATGAGGCATTTGACTGCGAGCCCGACCGCGGCGGGTCGAGCGGCCCGTTCGCGGGGAATCCGGCTTCCGGCCTCACCCATCCCCGGAGCCGGATTCACGGCCACGGAATACCGCCAGCGATACCCGGAAACTGGCCATTAAGTCGCCGCATTCTTCAAACACGGCCCGTGATGAATGTCCGAGGAGACAAGCGAAAAGAAATTTATTTTTGCACTAAACCACATCGAGTTTCTCGGAAGAAATCTCATTAATCATACCTATAGCAAAGTTTTCCTGATGGAACGGTTAATTGTGGGGAAATAAGTTCATGACTATCCATCATTAGAATAATTAAAATAATTTGATGAAACACTGAACATCGAGTGTTGGTGAGCGGTGAGCGTAACTTATGACACCAGAGAAGCATCACATTTTTCTTCGATTCGAGAGTAACGACATATCGAAACGATATTTTCTTATACGTATATCACAGAGACGATGATACGGGGCACGCGGTCCGCGGACAGCGTAACACGCCGCTGCGTAGCGGAATGCCGGCACCGCCCGCCGATTATTCATAGACACAGGTGCGGGAGTTAATTGGGGCGAAGGCGACCGCGGCGACATTTTTAATATGCTGCTTTTACTTTATTTATTTTTAAAACTTAATCGGAATTATAATATTCAATTCCAATTCTAATTGAATATCTTATTTTATTAAGGAAAAGAAATTTTAATTGAATAATACATTCATTGAAGAAATACTGTATTACGGTGGACATCGTGATCGTGTTTTAAAGATAATAAAATATGTAATAAATTAATCTCTTAACTGTACTTCGCTCAGTAATCTAAACGATATTAAATTGTCGTACACATGTATTTTATTTTTTCATCGAAAAGAGATGGGAAAACTAAACGATTTTAATTATAACAAATAGTTCATAACATTTACTCTGATTTTATTAATAAGTGTGATAGTACATTCCTTACATAATATTTGCAACATTTATCATTTATTATCATTATCTAAACTGTTCAAAAAAAATTTAGCGCATATATTCAATAATCTAACGAATTGTAGTTCCGAAACGGGACAAACTAATTTTTCAATTAGGGGTAATGGCTCGTTCGTCGATACCAGTTAGTTTTATCGGCGACTTTTGAAACAGTTAACCCTAATTGGAGAAAACAGTTCGTACGCAATAGGACCAATTTAATAATAGGTATGGTGTTTAAGCTAAATGAAATATTTGCAAGGAGCATATATCGTTAGTATTTTAGAATAACGACACATAACGTAAAGGTCAGTGTTACAGTAGATTCTTTTTAATTTATTATTGCTTTTTATTCTTTGATACAACATTTTTTTCTTACTTTATTGATCACAAATCGATATCACCATAAAGTTATTTTCTATACAGTTTGGAAAATATACGCTTAAAGACAGAAAAATACTAAACGTGTCGCTCCCAGATGTATCACTACTGGGTGACAGCTGTGCTGTTATGGCTGTAGCTGTCCAGGCGGATTCGATAAACTCAACCACTAACCAAACTACACTACTCAAGTGATGCCGGAATCGAACCTATGACCATAGTCTTACAAGGCAAAACGTTAAACGGTTGCGGTTCGAAAACAATCGAAAGTCAACTTGTCGCCTATAGACTTAAGAGTTATTTCTATAACTTAACTGGTTACAGGGTCTTCCTTTTACAAATTGGTCCTAAACTACACGTCAAGCTCGATTTGAAAACGGCTATAATACATGAGTGCAATCAAATACGCAATATCACGTATTCGACGTTCGGATTTTAACACACTTGATGGATTGCCTCCCGTCTATCGAAGTCTTCTCAAGGAAACGATGTGAGTGGACCACAGAAAAAAATATATCACAGAGTCTACCGGCACGCTTAAGTACCACTAGACGGCGGCCATTTTAAAATTTTAATGCGCGGGATGTGTCACCGATACAAATCTATGTTGCTTTTTTCTATACCCCCCCCCACCCCACATCACACCTCGTAACGTCAACCTGACGTTCATTCAGTGACAGTTGGCAGCTTAGTGGAGTGAGACAGTTTTTTTTTATTGATAAAATATCTATACGTTATAGATGGTATAATGTGTGGTGAACATTACTGGATTTTTTTGTACCTACCTGACTAGATTCCAAACACAATTTCAATTTTCCGCTATAACAACATTGCAGTCGTCCGGCATTCATTCATGTAAGATTAGAAGTATTTTGGGCGAACGTTGTAAGCCCTCTATCACCTCATTATCACTTAACATCGGGTGAAATTAAAGAGAAGTGAAAAAAAATTCTCTTCTACCAAACTCCACTATTCATGTGACTCTGGACTAACCGGAACCTTCGAGATACCAGACATTGCTACACGGGGATATTAAAAATATTAACGCGCTGCGAACAGCTGGTGTGCGTGTGTGGTGATCCCCAGTGTCCGAGGGCTCTGAAAGCTGATTTTAATCAAGTAATAATTGATGTTTATCAATCTAACATTCAGGTTTGACTAGATGCCTGATGCCTCTAGCAGAATAGCCGTTTTACTTATTTACACTTTCTCAGTATAGTTGTTTTATCACTTCTGGCCGGATCCCGGGATTGTATAAGTGGTAGGGGTTTTTCGCTGGACCTCCAGCAAAGATGTGCACACCGAACGCACCGTGCTAACTGTATAAATGATAACAAAAGTAGAAACTGGGGACGTGGTACAAAAAACAGGGTGGGTATCATTCGCGAATCTTCTAGCGATATCAAAGAAAAGGGAAAACTTTAGATCGACAAAGATGATTTAAATACCTATTGATCATTGAGGGCTTGTTATTACTGTGCACTATAGAAGAGTTTTTACTTAAGATGCGGAATATGTAGTTGTGACTCACATACCTAGCTTTGCCCAATGGCCCTTAAACGGGTGTACAGTGGGTGCTTGACCGATAGCCACGTGGCCAGCTAAATGAAATACAGCTTTCGTTCAGTAATGAAGCTGTGTTAGGGTCAAAAACGAATCTCTCGCCTTTAGCTCCACATTAAATATTTGTTTTAATTCTTTATTTTAGTTTTTACCCTAGCGTCTGAATCGACGATGTCAACGGTGTCACTTAACCTAAATATAATATAAAGGCCCGATGTCTACAAACTGGTTACATCATAAATATAAGTAAAAATATCACTGCGTTCATTGATTAGATAACGTTTCATTAAATGAGCCATCTACGAGATTCTTTACATTTAGATAAGTTTTAAGATTAATTTCATGTTTATTGATAACACAACTGTAACATATAGAATATTATCAACATATATAAGTCTTCTATATATACCACATTCCAGGCAGAAAGTAAATAAATATCTGGGACATTTCACATATAGTACTCTGATCGTAAAATAGGTAGCAAAGCATCTGTTATATGGGTTATCAAAGACCGAGACATATACATATATATATTAAAATAAATTCTTAAATATACATCAACAACCAGACAGAACAGAAACAAATCTTCATGCCAAGAATGTTCGTCCTGATCGGGAATCCAACACGCGCCCACTGGTGTAAGCGGCAAAGTTATTACCATTACACAAACAGACCATACGAAGTTAAATATTGTTAATTGTGGCTTTGTTGTCAATTTTTAATTTAAACGTATATTATCTATCCTTGTCTGTTATCCATTTTAAGATTTTATCTCTCATTAATGGGGCCGGAAGGTCATTATGGGGTGTTACTGTTGTTATATATTAAAGCTGCGTACATGAAACGTCTTTAAGGTTTTACTCCATGCTTACATAGCCTGCTCTTATCCCCGAGGAAGCCAAGCATGCAAAGGAATTTTCCATAATAAAATAAAAAATAGCCACTACTATTGTGGGCAAATCGTGTTGCCCGTATTGCTCGCCATTATTTCAATTAAAAATTATTTTATACTGTCTTTGTAGTTCAAAATAACAATATTGCAATCAACTAAAATCAATCTAACTACGGTTTTTTTTTAATTTATATAAATCATTCATTATCTTCGGCTATAATTATGTTCCGTTATATAATTTATACTGCGCTTGAGTTATAAAAATATTAAAAAAAAACAATAGCGGACGATCTAACAGTTCCAATTTCGAATTCAACACGCCCGCCAATCGCCGCTTCGCAGACAACAGAGGCGTTATCGCATGGGGAAGCGTACGCAATTATTAATATTGTTGATAATAAAACAGCAATTTTCGCATCGGCATATTTAGCGGGTAAATATTAAAAAAAAAAACAACACTTCGGGTTCATCGCACCGTACGGATCTAGTCGAATCCATATTAAGTTAACGGTGCGCAAGCGCCGGTTACAGTTCGGTTTTCGTTTTATGTTTTGCTCGATTAATTTTCTTACGGCCAATCGGTCACGTAGCCGCCGCGCGGCGCCATGTGGCGGCGCGCGCAGGCCGACACCCGCGCCACGCGCGCCACCCACTAGCGCCTATATTAACAGCTCCCATGACTCTTCGACTGCTTCCATCACGACATTTACCGCTTGTCTTGTAACACGGGGGTACGATTCCAATACACATAAACAATGGAGACTGAATGGTGGTAGCATTCTTCCGAACACGCCGGGCTTACTGCCACCGTAAATTACAATTTGTCGCCATAAAAGCATCGCTGTATCCCTTGTCACTTAACATCGTGTGTTATTCAGGTCAAGTATTAGTCTGTTACTGATCAAAAACGTAAAATAATTACATACAACTTTACTCCGTATTAAAATAAAATAAAATTTAGTCAAATTGGTGAATGAATAATGGATTGCCAAATTATCTTCTAAACGCGTCTTAGAAGACCGAAAATATTCAAAAGGCGCTGTGCAGGCGCAGGGAACGAGTTATAAACAACCCAAGTATCTACACTAGCTCATGCGTCACGTGACAAATGATTAAAACATTTTTCACATTGAGTGCGTCAAAAAGTTTTCTTCGAAGTGAGAGTACTGTACGGCCTGGCATGACGGGTCAGGTGTTGCGCCTTCCTATTAACGATGGACGTGACTCATTCAGCGAAAATGGTATCAACTCGAGAACATTGACCACTCGTAGCGATGTCCACGAGTGTACAACTTTGCAGACCAACAGTGCTTTTTCTGTCCGTTAAAGGCTAACAATTCACATCGATTTCAATTGATGTTACAATGACGTCATAGATGGTGAAGCGTGTTCGCCCAGGATAATTTCGGCTCTCACATGGATGACTGCCGGAACACAGCAATGCTGTTATGGCGGCATAAGGACATTGAGGGTGGTAGCTAGCCAGGCGGATTCGAAAATCTATATGTGAAATATTAAAATTTATCACATATAATCTCACTACGAAAGCTTGTTTAATTTTTTTCAACCATGTAACGTAAATGGAGGTGATGTTATATGGTGGGCGCTATGCCAGAAGGAAAGTGAAGAATAAGTAAGATACAAGATACCACGCGCGAGTACGGGCGTCACGGGCGGCGACATCAACTCATCCATTAAGGTCGGCCGTCCGCCGTCCGCCGTCCGCCCGCTAACGAGTCGTGTGCTTTCGAACAATTAAACGCGTGGGTTTTCTAATCGCATTTTCACATCGCCGCTTCTACTAACAACAGTTGACAATTGAAACTGAACTCTATGGTGTTCGTTTCAAGTGCACATTCAGATCGCGCATGCTCAAAATACAAGCCCGCATTAGAAATATCTGCATAATAAGATCGGTGAATGTATAATTACAATGTAAGCAAGTGTCGTGGAGCGGTCAGTTCAACTTAATAATGTAATATTTCAAATACGTCATCGTCGAACAAATCATATTAACACTGTGAACTGATACTAAATTATGTGTTAATTCGTGTATATTTTATAATGAACTTAATGTTGTTATGTAAAGAACGCCGTAGACCAAGCAAGAGCGATTATGGATGCGGCGCTATTTTTCCATACTTATAAAAACTGCATATTTATAACTTCAGTGAATAAATCACTTATTGTTCAAATCGTGTATGATGTACGATTTGTTTGTTTTTTTTTTATCTTTATTTCATTTGGGTCTTCATCGTAAAGATATGCCATCCCCATAGTAACTTCTATATACATTAAAATCAAAAACGAAAAGAATACATTCACATGAAAACTAAAATAATCTACCAAGTTTCATAGTAAAATAATAAATTAAACTTATATAATTCTAAAATATATAGTATATACTCTACTTAATGACAGTGATCAAATGACAAAGTCTTTTAGCCGCATCGGTCGCTGGATCGGATAAAAGGCTCTGTGTAATACCCACGTCCACAATATTTACATCAAAGTCGTTAGGCAGAGCCTCCCGCTCGGCTCGGGCCATGACACACTCCAACAGCAAATGTTGCACATGCTCTGTTTTGTTGTATCCGATTGTTCTTTACACAACAGTAGAAAACTTACTTTTAGCCTATTTTATTTGCCTTATAACTCATGGAATATCTAATAATTTCCATTTATTTATCGTCCATTGCCTAACACAATCTACTTCACATGATGTTAAGTGACAATGAAAT
>DWQX01007276.1:0-10316 GCA_018245475.1 Pharmacophagus antenor | reverse complement strand
ACTGCTTTTACAACTGTTAAAAATTCTTAAAAAATGTGATATTCATTCAAGAGTTAGAGTAGTGTGTATATTTTATTGAAATTTATTTCAAGGCACAAATAAGTATTGAGTAAATAAAAAAAAATTATAGACAATTTATTAAATTTGGTAAAGATAACATAACATTATTTTGATTGTTTTTGAAATATATTCATAAATTCATGAATGAACCTTTTAGAATCATTTGGTACATTAATTTACAAACAAAACTGTTCATAACTACAGAGGAAAAATAACCCACATCCAAAAACTATTCTTCACAAAACAGAGCTTAATAAAATGTACACAATAATTTTTGTTTTCAGTTTATCAACATTTGTTATATAGTTTGTACTATATTGTATAGTTTATATTCAAGATCGGCAGCACAGTTATGACTACCCAAGTGTTGAAGATATCTATGACCAACACTGATTGCTTTCCATCAGTGAACTGCTTGCTCATTTGTCTGTTCTTCATATAAAAAAATGAAATTTTGGATAAAATAGTATTTTACTTTATTTTCTAACTGTATTTTAATAAAAAAGAATAGATATTAAAAATTAGATATTTAAAAAATTTGTATACAAATTAGTTACACTTGAAATTCCGATTGTTGAATGATATTGGACATTTAGTGATGATGATCCAAAAGAGGTGTTTCAATAGCTAGTTATTTTGTGATAGATAACTTCAACAAAAATTTTACACTGAACTGTATAAATGAAAGTTTTTTTTTGTTTTTCCTTTCAACACCAAGTCCAATCCTCATTTATGTTGTAAATCTTTACAGGTATTGGTTCATATTGCTATTTATTTCATGGATTTATGAAGTTCATTATTTTATACAAAACTTATTTTTCTTAATTACAAGACGAAATACATTGGAAGACCTAATTTTTACAGTTATATACGATGCTGGATGTTATATATACATTAATTAATCAAATTATTTCAATCCTGAATATTTTGTGAAAATTTTAAGACATATCCAAAAAGAATAATATCAAAACAAAAATATTTCTAACAAGAATTAAATATTATGTTCCACTTAAATGTGATTGATTATACACTAACATGATAAAAAGCAGGTATCTTAAAAACATGTCCATAAGCACGTTAATGACATTATGAACATGATTTCTGTATTCCAACCTGAATGAAGGTATGGTTTAAATATATATAAATGTATAAAGAAGAATGCTACTGTGTTGCATTTAAACACCGTTATCCAATGCTCACAATTTACTTCGAAAGTCTTGGTTATGAAGATAATGCTTGTTTATATTCGCTTTCATTCCTAACAATCCTGTAACGTTAGCAACACGTATCCCTTTTTCTATTCTTTAATTAACAAATACTAATTTATTATGAAGCTTACATTCAATAGATTATTATCTATCAATAATAAATACTAAAACAATATTACATTTCTTGTAAAAATAGCGAACTCGACAAGGAAGCCGAGAAAAATACAAAACCTATTCAACTGATATTTTTGGACCAACGGCCGATTTTAGTTTTGGTTTTGTTTTTTTTTTAACACTCAAAACGCTGATGACTCACCAAATTGTTTAAATTCCAACGATGCGAGCGGGAACTAGAATCATTATTGCACGGCACGAAACAGAATCAGGATACCACCCCGATCACTAACAAATTCACTAACGAACGCATTGAAATAACACAATATTACTAACAGCAATAGGAAAAACCGAAAACACAAATAATCAAAAGCTAAGTAATACAGTAATTATTGGAAAAGATAGGCACTTCTTCACACAAAATCCAATACCGTTTTACGTAGAAAATGCATCCTAGCCGCTAATTCCTTTCATTTGTCCGCCTGCTTGAAGGAGAAGCGGGGGCGGGAGCAAGGAGTCCAAGCAGACGGCTGGGGTTGCACTATAAAATTTCTATACTTATTAAAAAAAATTGAGAGATCGTTAAAATACGTATGTATATAATATGCTGTTTCCTAATTTTATATAATACTGAACATATTTAATTAATAAACAAATTTAATAACTATCTCGTTTTATTTTTTATGTTTAATATAAATAATTTTAAAAGGACGGTTTCTTTGAATTTCACTGAAAGACTTATTCTAAGAATAATTAAATTTATAAATTAAGCAAAATATTTCACTAAATTAATTATTGCAATTAAAAATAGAGGTAAGTTTAAAAATTTTTAGATTTTTAATATGTTATCTTGAAAAACTACGCAATGAAAACTGTACAAAGTGAAATATATTTAATACGATTTTCGTTTTATCTTTAACTTTGTTTTAAATACATAAAAAGTAAATAATGATATATTCAAAGTGTATTAAAAAAAATCCAAATATTTTAATATATTATAAAATAATTGCACTTACATAATTATGTTAAGATTAAAATACTAATCTATTTAAAGCTCTGTAATATATTACTGTGTATTAATTAAAAACTTGATCTGTACTGTAAATTTATTTTCATTGAAGTAATCATTATTTCCTTTATTTTAAAAGTTCTACTTTTCTTCTGTTAGGAAGAGAGATCCTAGAGTTGCAATAAAAATAAAAATGATTATTATATTTTAACACAAAATCATTGTTATTTTGAACCGTTTAACAGTAAATACGTTTTTAAACTTTTATGAGATAGGTTTTGTTGACAGTTGAAAAAGCCTGTCGTTTTAGTTTGACACTTAACAATGTCATTATCTTGTTGATTTTTGTGCATTAAATTTAAGCACTTTATTCATTACTAACAGAGAATTCTCCGAAAAATGTCACGAGATAAAAGTGTTTGGTTTGCAGAAGAAATTCTATTAGATGCAAAACTAATTAATTTTCAGTTAGAAACTGGAGAATGGGACGCCGTAGAAGAAATGTTGCGTGCTGAAGCCCAGCTATCCAGAGATGCAGAGACTGGACGATTAAGACCGTAAGGAATTGATAATAAATTGCTTCTAAGAACAAAATTAAATTTAATTCTCATCATTTGTATATTCTCATTACTCATATATTGTAAAGTAAAAACAAATAATTACTCAGATGGTTGCCAATTTTTTACTGATTAATTTATGAAAATTGATATGGTCAATCATTAATTTCAGAAAAAAGGCATCAGAGTATACATTACGTTTGATTGCCGAAGTTCTACATATAATGAGACTAGATGTTGAACAGGCTTCATACAACCGTAGTACTCTAGCAGTTGCTGAACAATGCCTCAGGCTTGTTCGCTCTTGTGCTGCTGCGGGGACAAAAATGCAAACATATATCTCCAAAGAACTATCAATACTTGACTCTATGCTCATTTTAGCTACAGAGTATCAGCATCCAAGTGTAGAAATACTTAATGAGGAATTACAGAAGAAATTTGAGGCCTGTATGACAGTTCTCATACAGACACTCGGGAACCTTGTTGTCAACAATCCTTTCAATCAAATTATGATCTGGAACAAATTTGATACAATCATATTAAACTGCTTGATTGGGCAAAATGATAAAATCGCTTCAGCTGCTGCAATGATAGTTTACAACATACTTTTAGGTCAACCAAATGTGTTGCCAGATGATGTGTCTTTGCTAAATTCATTAGCTTATATGTATAATAATGGCAACATTGAATATCCACATCTGATTATAGAATACCTAATAGGCGTCGAGAATACTTACATAGAAAGACTTTATTCTAAACTCGAACCAGAGTGTCGTATGTTGGTGTTAAACCTTGCATACAATATTTTAATGTCAACAGAATCTCAGGACATCAATGTGTCTGTTAATTTTGTAAGATTCATGGCACATGAGTTTAAAAGTAAATCCGATTGTATTCTAAAGACTGTGGACAAATACGTTAACAGTATTGAGCCTCAAGAGGTGGTGTTTTTACTTGAAATAGTAGCAACTGCTTCCAGTATGGATGCTTACATGGACTGTTTGCAGAGTGACACTTCATTATTTATTAACTGTGCTTGTGAGTATTACTATTTCATATTAAAATTTATAAAATGTAACTTCAATCCCTCTTTTTGAAATAATAAGACATATTTCATAAAACATGTCAGTATATTACTTTTAAAAAATTAATTCCCCTAATTAGATTGGGACATTTGGTAGACTTTTTTTGGGTATTAGTTTATTTCAGACATATCAATAAATTATATTAATGAAAAAAAAAATTCAGAATTGAATGACGTCTTATGTAAATTTTAATTTTCTGTTAAGTGTGATAACAAGTAGGAAAGTACTTTCATTAATATTAACTTTTAAATTTTTCGCATAAAAATTTCATATTTCTATATTTTTTGTATATAACATATTTCCAGTTTTACTACGTGCCATACACAAGCTGGGTAAAGAGAGTAATAACTTCTTTTCATCTATTAACAAGCTTTACGAAGCAGCTGGGAAACATTTGATTAATGACGAAAACATTTCTAGTGCTAATGTTCCACAAGAAAGTGAGTTGGTTGTTTTTAAAATAAGTCTTTTTTTATTTAAATTTTGTTTAAATGACATTTTACCATTATCAAATATACAATAATTGTTTCAGACATGAATAGAATCATGTTTATTTCTTTAAATATCATTGGTTTTTTTTATTATTTATTAGGTAATTCTGTTTGTATACACTTTTGTCTATGATAGGTATTTACATTAGTATTGAGCAATAATAATTTTTGTAAATTTTAATTTCTACATCTATCACCAATTTTTCACTATACCATAATTAATCTCTTGCGCATGCGTAGGAGACGGTAAATTTTAGTAACTCACTTTTAGACAATACAATGAAAAAAATCATCATGAATTACCTTCAAAACTAAGTAGTACCTGTTTCCTCCTCTTTTCTTATGCAAACTTGCCGTAAATATCATTTGGTCGATTTATATTTAGTTATTTTTATTCTATCGCTCTACAGATCCTCTTTGCAAAAACGATTCTGCTGACAACATGCTCTCCTGCAATGAGACAACATCAGAATGCACCGAATCGGAAAGCAGTGAACAGTACTTTGAATGCAATGAAAACCCTCCATATCTGGATAAAATAGATGCAATTAATACATTAGACAATTTACCTCTAAAGTTCATGGAATCTTTACCAGATCCGAAAAGCAGAAGTCCCGAATGCAATCCTAATGTTAAAATAGATAACGATTTAACAAAAGTTTCATTCAAACGAAGTAGTTCTGTACCGAAAACGGACGAACGAATCACTTTGCCGATTAGGAGGATCAGTCTGGAGCATAAAATAGATATGGGAGATGATAATGAACCGCCATTGATAATTGATGCTCAGTCACCTTCGGCTAGCATGAATACTATAGCAGAAGTTATTCCTGTCGGTCTCCAACCTAGGCTGGAACTGCAAGAAAACAGTAGAACGGACTCTCAAGAGAGTTCCCCTAATGACCCACCAACGGAGATACATGTGCCAGCTGAGGTTAAAGAAGTTAAAACATCACCTAGCGAGATATCGCCACCTCTAACAGATGCTGCACCCGAAGCTGAATCTACTAAACAATCTCCCGATACTTCGAAGGAAGTCAAAAAGAGTCAGAATTTATCGACAGACTTCGACTTGAGTGAACAATTGCAGAAAATCTTGGGCATCTCGTCGGAGAAGACGCGCGGCGATGCGGCTAACGTTGAAAAGAAATCGGAGCCGGTGAAGGAAGTGAAGATCACTGAGGAAAATGTGACCAGTAAAATACCATCAGTGAAAATAGATTCACCTGAGACTCAGAAGACAAGGTAAGAATAGGTAGTGATGGGATCACGGATGTATTCAAAATCCAAAGAAAGTCGAACATTGGGTGGGTTTTCATCAGCATAAGTATGATATGATGTATCTTTTGCCCCTGTTAAGACTGTATACAAATATATTTTCTTTACATAAACTTCCACTAACACTAGAACAGGATTGAAGCTGTGTTTTAAACCTTTGACTGCTAACCGCTTTTTGAATAATATCACTGGTACATGCATACAGGACACCAAAATTCAAACATAGCAGATATCGAGAGAGCAATTGCATCCAAAGTTGGACACACAAGTGATAAAACAGAATATTAGTGATTTCGCTGAATGTATATATCTGACGAAATACCACACCGATAACTTTCGAAGCACGCATATATGCGCCCATGGCGGTCGAAGTAAAAATATATGCTTCTCTTACATTCAAAGGTTGGGGGCGATTGATGTGAACACTGCCAAAAAGGCGGTTACTTCAGTGGAGACTGTGGAGCGCCACGTGGCGTTCGGATTCAAAGCGGCATTGGTGAGAACTCTCGCCAATTTGTGTTGGAAACACCAAGAGAATAGAAGACAGGTAAAATGTTACCGTAATATGTAACACTAAGCACTAGGAACCCATCTATGGTTTCTCACAATAGCATTCAACTCTGGCCATAAAGCAATATATGCGTGTTCGCATAACAATTCATTTTTATTTTATAGTTGCTTAACACGTTCCGTGTATCACCTGGTACCCGATGCGATAACTAATCTAAACAAGAGAACTGTTTATATATTGTTGATGTAATGAAATATTGTGTGATAATATATCAATCTTTAGTTGATTTATCAAATGGCCTAAACGACAAGTCGGGCAGAAATCTCTTGGCGAGTAACGTGTTAAATAAATAAATGGTTATTAAGACTTGTGGTCGCCACTAAATTTATTTCGGTAAAAAAAAATAAAAATTGTTCTTTGTTGAAGACAAATATTATGTTTATAATCTATAATCAATATACTTTCCAATGAAAGTTAAGTATACACAAATTGCGCTTTTAAGAGGAAAATACACAGTAAGTTTTTTTCGTAAGGAGTAGTCTGTCCACATGAAATTCAGCGTTCCAAGAGGCAATTAATATTATAAAATAAATCTATTAGAAATAAAAAATAACACGTTCCATGTCACGTGTACCATTTATGGTACACGTTAAGTTTGGACACCACGCCACTTGTACCAAACATGTTATATACAGACGTTTCCATTTAATACACCAAAATTTATTGTTTAATGATAAATTTTATCCTAAAAAATATAATTCACCAATACCAGTTTCATATACAAAACATCGAATGGCCTGTACGATAAGTTGGGCAAAAACTGCTTGGCAGGGAACGTGTTAAACGTGTTAATTTTATCGTGTCACCGACTATTAGTCTACAACCTCTAATACTGCATATAGTTTTTCTTTTTTTAATTTTTATCACAAAATAGAAGACATGAGCTATACGACTGCTTGAAATATGCTGAACGACAATTGCACTGTATCGCCGCCCGTGGAGAAAACAACTATGAAGAAATGCATCACGCTTTAACCCGTGACCCGTCAATAAATTGTTAATGTTAATCTGCCATCATAACAGCATTTGCTGTAATTTTGCCGCTATAAAAGCAATGTTGTGTTCCGGCACTCATACGTGATAGCTGGAAGTATTCTTGGCGAACACGCTTCACTAATCAAAGCCTCATTGTCACTAACTATCACAAAAAAACGAGGTCACGTGTTAGCCCTTAACACTCCGCCGACCGATCGGGGAGATCTGCCCGTTTTGAAGCAAATCAGTGTTCGACCGTTTAGGGGAGATTTGCCGTTTTGACTTTCAGCAACGCGTTTCTCGTTCTCCGTCATTGTCAATTAGCTCGGCCGGTGGTTCGTTTGCGATTGAAAGTTAAAATCGAACAGTTCTCTGTTAAGTGTGCGGCAGGCAAAATGTTAACAGTAAAAAAAAAAGTTTAACACATTTGGATGGTTCATAAGCGTAATAACATTTTCAGATGCGCGAGCTAGAAGTGATACCCGTGCTCTTGGATTGCTGCAACATCGACGCACGCAATCCACGTATCCTTTTAATATATTGTTCAATATACTTTTAAAAAGTATTATCACAACCGTACTTCACTGAATATTATTGTTATATTACGAAAGGTGATATGAGTCTTGATAGAATTCACTACAGAAATTCATTTATGTTTAAAACTTATTCTTTTTTCTAGTCACCATCATCATTTACTTCGCCTTATCCCATTAATTTCATGTCCGCACATTATGTCTTCTCCCTTCATACGTCTCCAGCAGCCATCATCTTCACATTCGTAGTTTTCACACATATCTCTCACTAAGCAGACCATCCATATTTTCTTTGGTCTTCTCCCTGTACATCCTTCTACACTCATGTTTGTGGCCCTTTTAATGACATTTTCTTTTTTGTACTCGCTTTTGGAATTGTTTTAATAAATGTTATAATCCTAATCTAAATCCGATACAAATTATTCATTTTTTAATTTTTACAATTTATTAAAACTCAAAACTCAAAATATTCTCATAGATCATCAACATCAAAATATTTTCGTAGACAATGTTTGTGCTGCTACATAGATCTCTTAGTGTAGTTAATGTTACTTTTCTGAAATATTCCTTATGACATGACAGTTATTATGCAATGGGTTATATTTGCTGTTCGCAATTTGTGTGAGAACTGTCCAGAGAATCAGGTATGTAATCTTCACATATAAATAAAGTTATTCCATTAGAAAAGTTAAGAAAAAAATATATATGCTTTTTTACAGGAGGTAATATCAAGAATGACCCTTCAAGGCCCTGTAGATAATGAGGTATTACACGAAATGGGTCTCACTCTTCATACAGATTCACAAGGGAATTCAATTAGAGTAGTGCCTTTACCCCGTGCGTAATTGCTAAAAAAACTTGATAGAATAAATCACAATAAATATCAAAGTATATTAATGCTACAGGTTAGTTTCAATCTGATGAACTTCGTAGGAGAGCTATTTAAATTAGGCGAACTGTGTATAAATAAGTCAATATTTATTGTTCTCAAGGACAGAATCTAATGGAATTTTTTACTTATATTGTATTCCTTACATAATTTTCAATAATTCTGTTTTACATAAATTTTATGAGAATCCTAGCTTAAAATAGTTGCTTGTGCAATTGCTATAACGTATCTTAATTTTTTTTTTATATCTTAAGAACTGATCATCTTCTAGTGCTATTTAGTCATGAATGAATGTAAAAGAATGAAACATGCGATGGTGGATATAAGATTTGTACATTGGTAGTACACTATAAATAAATATATATGAAATGATAATTGATGTTTTATTTAAGATATTTTGTAAACCAAAACGACAAATCTTTTAACTTTTAATATTGTGGCATCTACTAAAATTAAGCTTCCACAAAAATAGTAAAAAAAGAACAAAAATAAGTTATAAAAAACCATCCAAAATTTTAAATCGTTCATTAGTAATAACGCAGTAATCTTTAGTGAGATAGATAAACCATAAATTATCGATTGTTATATAGAAAAGAAAAAAATATCCAATCCGCTTTCTGCACGCTCTTTTTGCGATAAAAAACAAACAATGGAATCAGTCGTGCCCAGCTGTATTTACAGACTGTTAAGACTTAGGAGCCTTCAAGAAACGACCTAATTCTTTCCTTAAATAAAAGCAACGCAGTTTCGGTAGTTAATGAGCGACGGTGATCACTTTCCACCGGGTGAACCACACACTCGTTTGCCTACTCCTCGTTTAAAAAAAAATGTGTGTAATGTAACTAGCTGAATATTGTAGTAAATGTAAATTTAATAACTGCAAATCTGAAATTGTGGATATAATTTAAATTCCAGATATTATACAGCATACGAGTAAGAATATATTATCGATTACATTTTTTTAGTTATTGATTTGACAGTAACGGATTTAACATTTATAAAATATTATCTATGATGGGGTTTCTTTATACTGCGTCTACGACAAAAATTTTGAACGGCGTATATGACATTACGTCAACTTATGTTATTCTTTTTTTCAATGTGAAAAGCGGCTAAGTGTTGTTAAATCACTACTTTTCAAAAATGGTGAAAATAGCTCTTCAAATCAAAGCTACTCTAGAATATATTGAAAAACTATTTACTAATCATCCAGACTATCAATGGTTTTTAAAATTAAAATGTGGAAGCTGTGGCGAAGTATCAGAGAAGTTTCACGATCTCACTGAAGCCGAGAAGGTTCCACAGAAGCACAACAGATCTGAAACCAACCTATTAATTAAGTGCAAATTTTGTTTGAGGGAAAATAGTATAGACGTTTTTGAGGGAAGCAATGGTAAAATCCTTAGTATTTTTGATCAGATTTTAATTTCATTTCTAATTAAATGGATCGTAAAAAAAAAACATATGCGGGCAAAATTGTATAATGTTAAAAAATATTGCCGTAATAAAATATTATATGCATCGGAAAATCATACGTCCTTTAAGC
>DWQX01007275.1:0-10316 GCA_018245475.1 Pharmacophagus antenor | reverse complement strand
TGGCCGGCGGTTCTACTGCTTTTAATTAAAAAACCGCCGCATGGCATGATGAGCATCACCTTTCGCCGCCAGGTTCAGCTATCAGGTGGTGATGACCATGTCGGAGCGCCCCTTCTGGTCCAAGATGGGCGGCCTGTTCTGCCAAATGATGTACAGCTCGAGCCCCGATTCGTACCCGCACGAGCTTTACCTTGCTCTAAATACATCCTTCAACGCCATAAACCAGCAACACGATTGCACCGAATTCCTTAGGTGAGCTCGTAACAACTTCTCTAGTTATTATGTTCCATTAACAGGTCCCATGCGGCGTGTATAATTTATACTAAGCGTTGAGTACGTCCACCGCAAGTATCATGCATGGTACAAAATAAAGGAACATTTAATGATAAACACAATCGTATAAAATGTATATTTCAAATGTTAGTTGCAAACGCATCTACCGTCTTACCGCAGCCATTTGCTGAGCCTGCTACTATCCTACGAGAAGGAGTGCGAGGCGACGCACGACTACAGGCGCCCGCCCGTCGTCAAGCCGCCGCCCAAGTGCAACTTGCCCGTCTGCGTCTACGCGTCGCCGTCCAGGTGAGCCGACGCACTCTACATTCGACCCTGCGCAACGCGCAATAGGGTCGTACGTCGTGGTGGCAAATTTGACCAAATGCAGGGGTGAACCATGGCGCTGGGAAAGTGGTAATAGATAATAAATCCCGTTGTGATTTGTCTTCGCCTTCAATAAGCCACGTCACGCGTGTGGATTGGTGGTGCAGGCAATGATCATTTATCTCATCACATTCCAGCGACGTGGTGCTCCAGTTCGACTTCCCCCCCACCGCGAAGACCGACCAGCAGTCCGAGTCGTCGGGGCCCGGCACCAGCAAGTCCGGTAAGTATAGCGAAGTGTGAAAACTGATATATTTTTTTTCTTTCATCAATCCCCAGAGCGCCCCGTCGACATTCAAAGGCCAGTCCCCGCCGGCAGACGCGCGCCTCCTGGAAGCGCTGGTTTTATGGTCGAAGTGTCTTTGCTGTTTCTCTTTTCACGGACTCTGGTTATTTGCTTGGTCCTTTAATATTTATTTTCTTTTAAGTTTCTAAAAGGCGCTGTCGGGCAGTTTGGTGCGCCGTTTTTTTAATAAATAACAGATGAGAAAAAATATGAATACAAATTGTACAGTTGTATGATTTGTACAGTAGTTGTTTAAGGACTGTATGTGTTTGCCTGTCACCGACATCATTAACCCCTCTTTCACAGCTGCGGCGGGCACCAAGCGCAGCACCGAGGACATACTCGACGCAGCCGCCAATCGGCGGCTCTTGAAGATCACGATGGACTCTGTCGTCGAGCAGACCTTCTACGGCGTGGTGCTGCACCGCGTGCACTGCAGCGGCTGTCAGGCGATGTCCGTCAGCTACTCCGAGTTCCACAACCTGCAACTGTTCCTACCGGACAAAGGCAGGGACTGCCACCAGAGCATACAACACCTGGTCGACGTAAACTGCGCGTCTGAGCTGCTCACCGGCGAAAACATGTACTACTGCAACAACTGCCGCGGCCTGCGTAACGCCCTCCGCGTGATGTTCTTCGAGACCACGCCCAAGTACCTCATCGTGGTGCTTAATTGCTTCAGGTGAGAGCTGGATGTGTTCTCGGCGGGCACGCCTGCGCCACCGCACCGTCTACAGCTACACAGTCGTTGTCACTTAACATCAGGTGGAATCGGTGTCAAGTGTTGGCCCAAGACCTATTCAAAAAAAAAACAATTATCACTCGTAACATTTTATTATATCTCCTTTTTTATTTCACCACCTACATAGACCAGTGATGTATCGCCTCCCTTTGTCTGGATGATGACAGGGTAGGTGTGGACAAACGTAAATAGCATTGGTCAAATGTGCACAGTGCAGGCAGAGTAATGGTGCTAATAGGGATTTGCCATAGATTTAATAACATTTATGTTTTCTATATTCACATAACGACTTGTATTTGCACTGCACTTGCAAGACTAATCGTCTTGTATATTATTTGTACACTTATAAATATCTAATTCTTTTTTTATCTTTTATGTATACATATTTATATACATTATTTAAAATTATGTAGCAGCGCCTGCTATGTTTCTAAGACATGTACATGCAATAGGCACATTAATTTTGCATATGGCTACACTGAAAATCAGGGTCGGAATGTGGTAGGTTAGCACGGGTAGAGCAGAGTTTTGTTTTGCTATATTTTGTTCGCACATTTTTCCTCTCTCAATTCTCGCATGTTCTTTGTTTGTGCTTTACCGAATAAAATTTCTCTTTTTTTCACTCTTTCAAATGTTGAAGTAAATCTGTCGGTAAATATTTATTGCTATTTACACTGGTACAATAAGAAAATACGGTAAGACATACGGTCACCCTTATAAATGTTTTTCCTTTACACATTATATATAACTTATCTTATTATATAGCTGCAATATTATATAGAACGTATGCAAGCTTCATTCGATCGCGTCGCCCGGCCGTAAAGTGGAGAAAGTATCAATTTTCTATATATTATCCTCGTTCCTAGTTCTCAGCGTAGTTGTTGTACCTGCCGCAGGTACGATCCAAAGACGATGCAGCAGAAGAAGCTGTTATTTTCCGTGTTCCCCAACGACACCTTGACCCTGCCGACGCTCGACCCCGACATCGAGAAGAACTACACGCTGTACTGCAGCATCATACACGTGGGCAGCACGACCACCAGCGGCCACTACTTCTCCGTCGTCATGGATAACGGCAAATGCTACGTGTTCGACGACAACATGGTGACCATTAGCGATCACGACTACCTGCAGAACATGGGCCCCACCAGCATCCCGTACATTATGTTCTACCGCCGCACCGACGTCCAGGAGGGGCCCATACCGTGCTTCAACGACATACCGGCCAAGTACCAGGAGCAGATCAATGCTCGCAACAAGAACTACGCGGATATCTTATGCATGCTACGTCTTAGACCGTTTCCCACTTCGTAAACGACTTCACTCTGGCCTTCAACTAAAAGATCACGCGACCGGTACTCGGATGACCACATCATATAAAGATTTCACTAGTGGTTTTTTTTTTTACTATATTTACCGTATATCCGTGTACACTGGTGTCTTTGACATATTCCATTTAACCATACGCTATTCTATCGACTGCACAGTCAGGTTTAAGGAGAGTCTATCCGGAGCTATTTGACATACAATATTTTTTTTCCCTTTTCGGGTACACTTTCGCCCGATAATAGTTGTAAGTTTGCATCATGTAATTACCACTCTTTTTGTATCTCTCTTCCATTCGCTGAAGTATATCGTATTATTGTACACTGACAACTACTATTATTTATTCGTACACGCAGTGTATATACATATATTTAATTGCAAGGTATAACTGTCTAATATTTGCGGCCATGAATTGCGTTACGTTTTCTTTTCGCCACGATCTGTTTCGCACATACAGTCGGTCCATCCCGCAACCCTTGTTTTAAACGCAATCATTGGGACATATCTAAGAGTAATACTTTATACACGAGCACTGCGTGTAAAATTACGAATAATTGTACTCCATAGCATTGCCAATCATTCGCTAAAGAGAAGTGAAAAGAGATACAAAACTATGATTATTTAATATTGGCTTAGATGCATCCATCTAAGGATTAATTTTTTTTTCGTTTTTTTTTCTGTTATACTTTTTCATAGTTTACCTAATTAATACATTTGTCATTGTTTATTGAAATTAATTAAGATTTATTTTTGTTTTTTTTCATTTATAAGTTTTTTTTTTTGTTCAATACTAGAATGTGTAAGAAAAGTGTAGCCCTCGTTATAATGTATTGCACTATAAAAAATATGTCAATTTGACCACTGAAAATCAATTTTGGACATTTATTTTTTTTCTTTTTGTATACATTACAATACAATTTATTTGATTTATTCTTTGATATTAGTGTGCTGAAATCTGTTTTTGACATTTAATATTGTAGATTTCTTTATAAAATATTTTGTAGTAATAAGTATAAAAACATAATTACAAATATTTTCGACATAACCGATTATTATTTCCTTTTAATTATGTAGATGTATGAAAATTAAATATCATTATAATATTTGCAATGGTTCACAATTGAAGATTTTGAAACACTCCTATGACATGTTCTAAAATTACTCCGATATATGAACGCATTAAAATTGATAAATTTATGCGTTCAGCAAACATTACTGTATAACATTTATGACCTTGTTAATTTATTGCTTATAGTATACATCTTCATTTTCCTACAAAACGAGAATAATAGGTAGCATTTAGATCAGCATTGCTTTATTCTATATAGATACACATACAACAATGATACAGAGTAGAAAGTATTTGCAACTCTAGTTGTCTTGAGACAAGGTATCAATTTTTTCTTTGCAATAGAAACTAGACTAGCCTTTATATTCAGTGTAATATATGCAGTAATGTTTGGAAAATTAACATTAAGTATTCATAGACAATTTTTTTATCAGTGTCAATGAGGCCGTAGCCGAGTTTTTAAAGTAAATAATGTTCAAATCAACACGAAAAATCAGGTGATGCTTAAATGTCTCTTCTTTTACAAATTCTTATTTTACGACAGTTTTAAAAGTTTTTTTATTTATCTTTCATTAACTCATTTTGAGCGATTGTGTATCTATTAATTTCCGAGCATTAGTTTTATGTTCAATTAAAATAATTTAAAAAATTTTACAACACAAACAAATAATTAATAAATGCAGAAAGTAATGTATTTCTGCGACTATTTGTTGTCAACCATTGAAAATGTGCAATTTTAAAATTTTATTTCTAATAAATTTTAAGAATATCGAAATATTGTTTATACCAAACTAATTAAATAATATACTCGTGTTTAAAGAGGCTATTATTTTTAATACAATAACATTGTTATTTTAATGTCTATGGCACTTTGACAGTAGTTCGATTTTTTAATACCATAGTCAAAGGGTGTCTTAGCTGATGTAAGCATAAAGTAGTGTTAAATGTACTGATATTTTAAATTTACCATATTGTAAGCTTTAGTGTTTTGTATTTATATATTTTACTTCAATTTTATAATGATTATTATCAAATTGTGTCAACATTTTATCTAGTCCTATAAAAAGTATTCCTTCGCGTTCGTTAAAAACTGTTCAATAGGAACGGAAATTAGTGCCAATTTGCTTTAACAAGTCCGGGAAACTATGAAGCGGATTAATAATTCGTTTTTGTGGGGAATACTATTCGCTTCTGCAACATGGAGCGTTTCTTTGTACCTTTATTGGTTATTGAACATGAGCGGTAAGTGTTATGTAATCATTTTTCGTATTATCGGCAATCCCTTTGTTTATTACATAGTTCGAATTTGTTGTATAGATATCGTTGTCTTTACGTTGATTTTGCTTGTTTATCCATGAACTGGTGGGCGCATGAACAATCTCTTGCTTACGCTTTTATGTTTTATTTTGTGCTCATACATTTTATTTTTATACTGTTATTTATTTTAGGCGAAACTGTTATAACTAATATGGATAAAAAAATGCATTACCATTTAATTAATTCTGAAGAGAAGGATAGAATAAAAAATAATGACATATCTATTGCCGATTTAGAAGGTAAAAGCATGCTATATGATAGCCCTGCAGCTAACAATAAATATGTAGACAAGCTATGGATATATCAGAAAAATCGCTCCGAGTACTATAGAAAGATTATGCCTAAAGAAAAGTTTAATAAAAGGCTTGGTATGAAGACAGCTGCAAAACCAGACAAAAGTTTAGGTGAGAAGGGCTATCAAATTATATATAAAAATAAGTCTAGGTGCTAATGTTATGATAATAGGGTAATTTATTGGAGCTCTTTTTGTTTATTAGTAATTACAATTAGAGTGAATCCACATCTTTAACCATGTCTATTTAGGTATGATTGAACATTATTATTTTTTGCACTCTGTACCTGTTGCTATGTGAAGAAAACAATTTATACACACATATAACTACTTATACTTGTAAAATTATGTTAGATTGACACTTCCCATATTAGTGTCCCCCGCTCCTTCTCACTGGGCCAAGGTCCACAGTACATTGAATAAAACAGTTTTCGTTCCCCACACTGATGATTACCAATTGGAAATAAATTCGCTTCAATAGTCTCACACTGTATAAAGATCTTTAGCCTAGATAATATATTCACTAAGGGTTGATTTATACACAGTAGTAATATTGTATAATCTTTTGATAAACATAGAAGCTAAGGTTTTACAAAAACCTGAAGTGGAAAATAAGAAAAAAATCATTATTTTAAATGTTTATCTCTTGTTTTTACCAATAACTATATATATATTTACCAATAATAATAATATATATATACAATAATTTGTGATTGTTTACTTGACAATTAGACATTCAGATTAAATTATATACTATGAACATGAACACACAGTTTTCAAAAGCAAGCTAATCTTGAAATGCATAGGTAGGTAGAGTTTGTACTTTATGACAATTTTTTAAGTATATGTCCCTCTGTTATATTATTAGTTGATAAAGTCAGATTGGTAGATAATCTCTATTGTTAAACTCTAAATGTTTTGTTGTCAGTGTTGACGTGACAGCTGTGTTATGGGATTAAAGTATTTTATCTTTTAGTGTTGAGCTGACATTTGCGATGAGGATTGTGGCTTCATTAACAGAATTAGACTCATTGAAGGTACATAGGAAAGAACTAGTTCATGTTCACACTGCTTTACATAGTTTTTGAAAAGGCAAAAATCTTTATACTGCATATAAATATCATTATTTGATTTTTATCACAGTTGAAATAGCAAATGGATTAATTAAATCAACAGTCAATAAGAAAATAAAAAAAAAATTAGAAGGCAAATAGTAATTGTGAGAACTTTGGGTTCCCATGGGCATCGATGGGCAATAAGTGATTGTAGGTAGACTATTATTCATATTTTAGTGACTGTATTTCGCTATCAAAGACTTAAATGCAATTCATTTAACCAGAGACTCACTTCTTTGGCCAGAAGTTAAGAAGCACTTTCGCGAAAGATTAGTGAAATGAATTAGCTGCGTGTAAAATAATTGAATCCTAAATAATGGCCAGAATTTTGGCAATAATATTACACAGACAATTTTAACACCAACATGTGTTCTTAATAATGTATATTAGTCGAATTTACACCTTTTTATTTTTATAAATTCTTTTCAAAAATTATATTTTATTTTGCTTTTATGTGTACGTATATAATTCAAATGTGCATGCTTTTCAGTTTTTATTTGCTGTTTAGACTTGTTTAGATAAGTACTTTCTATAGTTGTGTATGCATTTTGTTTACAGAGAGCCAATATGGGTTCATTAAGAATCCTGAAGACGTGAGATACAGAGATATGGGTTACAATTTGCATGCATTTAATGCGCTCATCTCAAAGAGAATTGGTAATCACAGGAGTGTGCCCGACACAAGAAATAAGTTGTATGTATCTGTAATATATGTGAAGCTTATACTTTTTCGTTTTCTATACATGCATAGCGTTTTTATCTGTTAAAATAGATTTATACATGCATTGTATACAATTTCGAACTAGCAAATAATCTTATTCTTGGTAAAGTCTTCAAACACCCAGTGGTGTACCTGCAGACCAAAACTCAGCCAGCATATATACATCCGTGTACATGATCTGGGATGAATTCTTTTTTCTTTCTCTTTTCTATAATCTCAAGATTTTGTTTGAATTATAATTAATTAATTTTAACATACATTGTTACTTAAACAGAGTATGCAGGCCATAAAATGCTAAGCAAATATCATGTACTACTCTATAATACTAAACGGTCGATTGTATGATATTGATGCGTTATTATTATGCAGGTGCAGTAGTATACAGTACAAAAAGAAGTTGCCCAAGGCATCAATAATAATATGCTTCTACAACGAACATTACGAGACGCTGATGAGGTCAGTCCATTCGATATTGGACCGCACCAATCATGCTCATCTTAAAGAGATCGTATTGGTCGACGACTACAGCGACCTGGACGGGCTACACGAGGGCGTCGCGAACGCCGCCAGCGACATCAACAGTCTGATGAGGAAGGGCGAGGAGTTAACGGAAGCGGACAGCGCCGACAGCGATAAAACGTTTGACCACACAAACGGCGACGGTAACGTGAACACGGCGAGGGTTAAGCGAAAGCGGAGTGGGACGCGCACCGATTTACGCGTACGCCTGTTGCGCACGCAGACCAGGGAGGGCCTGATAAGGGCAAGGCTGTACGGTGCGGAGAATGCCGTTGGCGAGGTGAGCTTAACTTAACTGCCATTTAACCTTTACTCACGCACCCACAGGTGATGCACGACGAATGTAAGGACTTTAAAAACTTTGATCGCGTGCCATTATGCGGTTTTTTTTTTACGTACCCGCGACGGTCTACAGTCTTCGTGTAGATTATGTTTCATTTATTTATCTATTTTAAAGCTCAATGCACTCTTGTACACGTTGTGGACGTAATGCCGAATGGCATTCTCTGCCAGTCTAGCTTAGGTTTGAGCGGAGGTAAATATAAATATAGGGTGCGTAAAAGGAATAATAGAGAATAAAATAACAATATAAAGATGAGAGAGCGAAAGGGGGATGTGATAATGATAAATGAGACGGCAATTTTCAAATATACATACATATTAATAAATAACTTTACAACGAAAAAAAAAATACTGAAGAATGGAAGGAAAAGAAAGGTGATAATGAAAAGATATATTCTGTTTGTCCATGATTTTGGTCGAAAATTATCAGGAAAAAAAAAATTAATTACACTATATGGGTTCACAATTAGTATTTTTAACCGTTGACCGTTTAACCCGATTTTTGTCTATATATATTTTTTTTCTTCTATTCTCCTTGTTGCTAGACATATTTTATTTCTATTTTCCATAAAGAACGACATGCTTTTTTTTTTCTCGTACATTTGCATTTTTCTAACATATAGATACATTTAACATTTCGTCTGTCATTTATCAGATTGACCGGACGACCCTATGTAAGGAGTTACGTATACGCTTTTGATATTTTTACTTTTTTATACCGCCTCCGGCGACATCGTTCTATATACACACATCAAAAAAAGTCTAAGCAACACATACTATTTCTAATTATTAATCAATTATCATATAATTTCTTACCGAGTAGGTGATATCTATGTAAAAAAAAAGGTAATATATTTGTTTTTTTTTTTGTTTCACTAATTCAAAAGCGAATTCATTTGTACGAATTTAATAGCGTTTTCTTTGCTTATTAAAATTTATCATTCCTTATCAATTTTATGATTTCAACAATAGTTTGAAGAAAGCTCTGAACAAATTCACATTTTGAGACATTTTTTTACGTAATGGAGCGGCGTCATTTGAGCTCGGACGAAATGCAAAGAGCTGTATGGACGTTGCAAGCGGTTAGAAGTCGTGTCCCCGGTGTTTTGGTGTCAACGGACACGGAAGAACCTGCCGAGCGGCACCCAGGTCTAGGAAGGTGCACAACCAACCACATGGCAATATCGATAGATAAAACTGACCGCAACACGCCGGCCGATGTCAACCGCCCGCGTGATAGGTTTGACTCTAAAACAATTCGCGCGCCCTTTTCGTTGGCTGCCGAACGAATCGGTGATGTTGAAAAATATTTTGCAATGACACGATAATATATATATGTATTTAATGCGGTTTTTTTTTTTATCTTGTCGTCGTCGTGCCCATATGGAAATAACGTTAAGTGTACCTTTCTTTCATTGCATTAGGGGGCCGCTTTTGCTTCAGACGCGGCCACGTTGCGACACGTCGAATGCCACGCCCCCTGAATCGTTCCATTCGGTATTAACCGAATAAACATGAAATGTACGTTTGAATTTACTTTCTAAATTATTTCAACGAGCTGTATTACTAATATATACATATATATTAACTGTTTTCACCGGTGTGACTCGATATATAATCAATACTGATCATTAATTACGGAATATCTAATCGAAAAACCAACATAGCGTGACGTAAACAGCCGCGAGGTGTCGCGTTAGATGATTCGTTAATGGGGCGTGGCCGGCTCTGCTCATCGCGCGAACGTATGTACGCATACACCGCGGCGCGGCGTCGTCCTTGTTGCCCCCGCGTTTGTACTACAGGCGAACGACAGTCGGAGACGGGGCCCGGCCTCGTCTTCGACTATCACGTAGCCCTCGCCACTTGTGAGTCATGATAAGCCAGCTCTCTGGCCAGTGTATTGTAGGAGATAGCTCGCGAATCA
>DWQX01007274.1:0-10318 GCA_018245475.1 Pharmacophagus antenor | reverse complement strand
ATTCAAATATCATTTGGCGAATTTTCTATATCTAAAATATACGAAACAAAGTCAAAATTAAATGGAAGCCAAAATTAAAATTAAATTTATTTTAAAAACTTAAAAGTAGGAAGATATAAATTTCTCAAACTTTATTAGTCCAAACCGAAAGGATAAAAAATTATTACATTAAATTTTTAAAATTACCAGCCCTACCATTCGTGGTTGACTTTTTAATGCGACTCTCTGGTACCTGGTACAACTTTTATCAGTTCAATCAGTCTTATCGATCCAAATACGAGTTTCGAAAATAATTTCTGTATATTAACATACACTAAACGCGATAGCCATTTACCCTTTTATTGTAAATACTTTTTCATAATTCCAAAAAAAAAATCCTCAAAAGTAAACGTAAAACGTAGTGTGTGGCTCAGTGTATAGATCCACAGTATACAGTTTAAATACTTTAAGTCGTAATTCACAAATAGACATCAAAGTACAAGAGAAAAACAAAGACTAATAGATTTTCATTTAGATAACAATTTCTTCTTCGATAAAACAAACCTCTCCGACGCAACGCTCTGCCAACAATGCGACGGAGATGAAAAGTAATTTTGGTTCAACAACATTGCATTTGATTTATTCATCACCACTCCTATCGTTTAATGATAATTGAGAACTAATTTTTACACACCTTACAAAAATAAATGTCATTAAAATTAAAAGTGATAATTACATTATTAACCGACCATATTTAACTAATGAAAATGTTTTTATAAGTATGCTTTTCAATTTGCTATTGGAAAGGCGAAGGAAAAAAAAATTACACTTATATTTTCGTATAGTTGGTGTGTTTTAAATTTTTATCGGTTGTGCTAAATTATGTCAAGGCGCGAATAAGGGCATGTCGTACATAATCGCTATGTTTAAATGATGGCTTTGTACAGACAACACAAATGATCACTGAGTATATGTTCAATCAGTAAAAATGATCGCATGCACATCGGCGTATGTGAGAATCGACCCAAGCCGCGTTGAGCCGACGGAAGCAACAAGCGGTGCTATTGTGGAAGCGTTCACGCGATATGAAAGGCAGATAGGCTGCAACTATTGTTCGGTGTATCTCCTTGAGTCTGGTGACCGCATATGTGAGAACAACAATCAATTCTGGAAGTGGTGCTAACTGGGGTTCTAATGAGGGACACTTTGTCCGTTTCTCTAATGTATGAGAATATATTTATACCGATTGTAACACTTTTTATTGATTGTATGTGATATATCGGGTTTCTATGAAAAATTTATTTCGCCTTGCAAATAATGATTTTATCACATGTGTAAGTGCTTTGCGAAATTTATTTGCATTTCTTATTACTTTCTTTTTGAATACTATCACTTAAATTAAACTTTACTAAATAAAGCTTTAAATATTAATCTATCTATCTGACTATCTACGTCTGTTCTACGGAGCGAACTTACGTGGTGCATAATATTTGACGGCAGAGAAAACTGATTTATCATAACAGAAAGTAAGGAATTCTATGATATACAACCACGTGTGTTACTTTCATGGTTCTATAAGTTCAAGCGGTGATAATGGTGCCGTGTTCAATAGTGTAAATTATTACTTTTTTTTATTTGCTGTTTATACTTTAACGAGCAAAATACTATTTAAATGTTCATGTGTCGAAATCTTTTTAAATAACGCAGTAATGAAACGCCTATAAAATTCTAAAAATAAGTAAATTTGTGCGATTATTTCCAAATAAAGTTTCTAACTTATAACAGACTTCTGCTTTTTATATGCGGACATCATAAGAAACGAAGAGGATCTAATTTAGTTTATAATTCTAGAAATAATAAAAAAAATTGCAATATACAACAAAAACAATTTGTCATATGAACAGCCTGATAATTTATTCTGCTGCCTTACCTAATATTAATAAATTATATAATGTAACGTCGACAAGGAAGTAACCTTTCATGTGTGTATTAACGCAAAAACCTGATGACTTCCGCGGGGTTTAAACAATATTTCAATTATAATGAAGTATATTGCATTATCGCAAATTGTAGATAGGTTCCTATTTATCCATTAACGTCTTGTCATTATCATAAAACATCATTTCACGTTTAAATTAAAAACAATTTTTTAACATCACATAAAAGAAGCTAAAAAATTAATTTGGGAAACTATCAATTAAACATTTAATAATTAAATACAAATAAACTGCACTACTAGCGCATTGCTTCAGTTAAATTTTGCTATTTTTCAACTTGCGAGAATGGACTAAAATTTGCGAACAGTTAATAAAAATTGGCAATGCGACCACACTTGATTCTACTTTTATGGCTTCTCTTGACGAATACGTAACAATAGTTTTACAGGTTACTAAAAAAAAAAATCGGTTACAATAAAAAAAAATAAAGATCTTGCTTTAAACGATGCTATAATTTTTATGAAATTATATTTATACGATACTGGCGTAGAAGCTATAGCTTTGCTTTTTGCAATTTTTTGAACACGTTTAACAAAAAAAAATCATCGAACAGGTTTCAGTGTCGATCAAGTAAACGTCGTTTCCAGATACCATATTTTGCGGTAAAGACATATAGAAGGAATAATTATTATTAAGATTTAATAAAACACTGCGTTTTACTTGTCAAAAATATGATGTAACCCAACTGTTTACGTACAGCAATAAAAACAATGGTATTTGAAGAAGAAAATTAAATAATTCTATTGGATACATTTACATAAACCACGCAATTTTGGAGTCCGATAATTTTGCAATCCGATTCCAATCTTCGTATACATTATATAAAACATTTAAGCGAAAATTAGTGTGACCATCTTTTCCCGTAAATTGAATTAAATTGCATGGAAATTAAAGTGCAAACCATTTTAAAGCTTTAAGTGACAGCTAATGTACACGATTGCAAAAAACATGATAGGAATAAAACCTAAACAATATTAAATTCCTTCATCCGTAACTTTCATCTTTTAAGAACATTTCAACAAAAACATACTTTCACTTGTTTTTACACAATAACTTTTTCATAATAGAAAAAACTTCAACTCAAAGAAATTATTCTACGTGACATTGGTTCGCACAGCGCAGCGCCGACTTATGAATACTTATTCCCGCGCACGTGGGTAAAACAGTTACCGAAAAACTTACATGGTTTTGTATATCCGAACTCATTGATGATCGTAATTTTAGTGGTGAATCTTGTCTTTGACCAGGCATCGGTGCCCTAGTGGTATATCGATTAGAAAGCCTTCTCGCAAAATTACTCTTGAAATCCTCACATCTCATTATGGATTCCACTGATTTGTTAAAATCTTCCTCCGTATTATCAACGGTTGCATCCAGACTTGGCGCGAGCATAGCTTTTTTCAATCAAAATTAAACGTTTGTCAATGTAACAATTCTACAAACGATATTTGAATTTCAAATGTAACAACAAAACTAAAGACGCTCGCTTCGTAAACCGACTCAACCGTCAACGGTAGCGGTAAACATAATACTGAACTAACTACCAATTGAAATGTGCAACTCGTATGGGCCTCCACCTGCTTGCACGTGCGTAAAATGAAATGTGCTTAATACTTATTAAAAATATTAAAATCAAAGTATTAAATGAAATAGCATAAACCACTTTCAATTTATTTATAAACATAACTTTAATACTTGTCCTTATTAATGCCTAAAAATAACATTATTTGAACTGTTTTAGGCGCCATCTATCGAGTACTACAAATAGCGAAGTCGCAACGAAATGCTTTCATTGTACACTTTTTTGAAGTTCTTATTTGATTCAAATAGCGGCGTTGTAAACACGTTTCCGGTATTTATTAATAACTTTTTGCTACTAACACTATTTGGTCCAGAATAAATAAATTTATAAAAATAAATGATAACACTAATTTTAAGAATAATTTTTCATAACAAAATTTTGAGAAAAAGAAGTGATCAACATAGATAAAATTTAACGAGTTTAGTTTGATCCCCATATTTTGAAAACATTTTATTAAATTTACTTTTTGATATGATATGTATAAAAAAGAAAAATATAAAGTTATAAAAAGAGACAAATATTTAACAACAATAAAACTTCAATACGATTTCATGCATTTCAATGCAAAACTTTTTTAATGATTTAATTACATTATATTTTTTTAACAATTATAAATCTCTCGAACCTTCGTATAGAAATGACTATATATTGTATATTTACAATATTTTCTCTTTAAAGGCCTAACTACCTTCTATCTTAGGAATGTATCATAATTACTGTTTCGCGGAACTTTGGTGACAAAGTACCAGTTACAAAATCACAAGGCCCTCTTTGCAACACAGTCATTTGCGTATGCGTATTGTAGGCATTTTGTAATTTTTCCTCACTTACTATCACCTTGTTCCTCTAACTCTGTACGCAAAAAATTACTAAATAAGTTTGGAAGATGACTTAATAGCATTTAACAATAGCTCATTAATGTTAGCGAGAGAAACTAATCAGACATAATTTAAGCAATAAATGCATTAAATTTGAAATGTCGACTTTTTCAAAATGTGCTCTTTTTTCATATTATATTGATTTGCGGGGAAAGTTCTACATATTTGTTCACAGCCTGGAATACTCCGGGATTTAACATCACAAGTTTTACTTGTAACTCTTTTATAGCCTATAATAGTCTAGAATAATAAAAACTCTTCAATTCTCGATAATGTTAAGAGGCAATTCTATCTTTTACTATATAATTTAGTGATATATACATGTAAAAGGTACGAAATCTTAATATAAAGCACATTGTTACTATGTGATATTATATTCGTATGCAGTGTTAAAATATTTGCACTATAAAATATATTAAAAACAAAAAAAATATTTTCAGCCATGGAATATTTTGCATTGTTTATTGTAATTAATGTTTAGTTCATACATTTTTAAATCACAATTCGTATAATTTAAAATATATCTGAAAATATTTGTACTATCAACATGTACATCATAATCTGATTTACATTAAATTTAACTCAGTGGACTGCACAAGTTTGTTCAACGGACGAGTACGTACGAAACAGGCAGTGTTGCGATAGTGAATTATTGCCAAACTGTTATTAAAAACGGCGTCCAACGGTTACGTTTCTCAATTTGTAAATTATAACATTATATAACCAGTGTCTAGATGTGTATAGAATGCAGCTGCATTGTTCGCTACGGTCACTGACACGATTTATGGTGTCTCAATTTAATTCTTTTGTTTACCGGAAGCAGATGAAAATAATATAGATATACGTAACTAAGAAGTCGAAAATTAAAAAAATACGTATTCTTAACATGAAATGCATTGTAATGATAAATTGTTATAAAACAGATTTGATAAAAACTTTAACAATTTTATTGTCACCGTAAATCACTTTAATTTAACGTTATTAATATATCCAAAGTTCAGATTCCTAACCGTATTTTTCATTAAAACATTACGTAAAGTTATTGAACATACGTAATGTTTGTAACAACAATGTCATGTATTTTGTAATCATGCAATAATAATTATGATTAAAAATTAACGACGCCATCAATATTTAAAATTTGTATTTATTATATCTTCATTGTAGAGGTCCCTGGTTTGACTCCCGACGTTATACATAAATCAAAACTGCCAGTCTAGCTACTACGATCATAAAGAACTGCTGTGTTATGGCAATGTGTAGGTGTATTTTAGAGTATTCTAGGTAGTTTATTGTAGGCAAGCACTTCAACAAGATTTATTGTTATTTAAGACCGCATGACGTCAAAGGGTTAAACTATCGTCGATTAAAAAATATTTTAAACTAATCACATAATTCTAAGGGTTTGCTGTTGAAGTACTTACTATTAAACATGTTTTCTTTTTCATTTCTCTTTATTTTATTAACTAAGAACTTATTGAAAGTTCTAATATACAGTAACCAATTCATCAAACATTATCTCGCCGACTAATCTTAGTTATAAATTTTGGTTTATATAAGTAAAAAGTAGCGACGTATTAATTTTTCAACAAGTAATTTTTTATCATAACGCTGCCTATAGTTGAAGATAATTATAAAAAACCTCACTATATTGACATTATTTGTCGAATTGCAAAAAATTATAAGAGTCATGTCTTTGTGTTTTAATAATATAACTTGTTCTTACCAATTTAAAGTTTAAATTTGCAGGAATTCGATGATCAAATATTGAAAGAACCTTGACCGCATGCATTTGCCATATGCTAAAGTTTGACAGAGTCCGTGTTGTGACCCGTCCCATCATGACTTACATATAGACAGATAAAATGTGTTACAGCATCAAATAGTTTTAGTCTTTTTAATATTACAAAAAATCTGTAAATTTAAATATTGTCGATAAATTTAAAACGTGTCAACTTTAGTTTTTCACACAGACTACAAATATAAACTTTTGATTTTCATAGCTCAGTTTATGTTTAAAATTGTAATATATAAGTGTTAACATTTTAACATAGTAACTATAATAGTTACGGTGTATTATATAATACAATAAAACATTAGTTAAATAACTAATCGAAATATGTTTCAATTTAAACGGAATTTAATTTTTAACACAGCTTAAAATTATGTTTTGAATGGGTACACCATCAGACGATTGCCCTTTATATGCGAGCAACCTTGGCCCGTAAAAGGAGTGCCTTTCTCGCTGCAAGTCGTTGACTCAAATTTATGTCGTCAGAGCTTGCCTCTTGCGGCTGACGTGTGCCGCAGCGTGTAATCAGATTTGATTTAATACAGTATAGAGGAAAAGATAGCTCAACACGTTACTGTAAATAAAACAAATTAAAGCTAATCATTAAAAATAACTTAAAATTAATAAGGATTTGACGTAAAGTCAAAATATTTAGATAGGTGATAGATATTGTAAAATTTGCATATAAGATAACGTTTGGTTGTTTATTATGGTCCATTTAGTATATTACATGTTACTATTTTTACAAAAATACGAAAGAAATATGTTCCGTTATAAAACCAAACATATATATTATACAGCTGCATGTTTCTTATTGGATTCCAGTGTCTATTTATTTTTGATACAAAAATAAACTTTTTTTTGGTAATTATATCTAATAATATCTTAGATTTCCGCGAAGATTATACATTTAATAAAACTAAAACTTATATATTTTGTCGTGTATATTTTAAAATATGAAATTGCATATAAAGAGAAATGAAATTTTTTTACATAATCACTATAAAGATTTTAGCAGAAATGTTAACAAATTCTATAAATTTAATATGAAAATGAACAGTAACAGATAATGGCGACTCCGATGAACCAAATTTTAGAAAAGCGCAAGTGTATGTGGGTTAGTAAACTTTGTTACATAATCGGATGTTCTTCCATCTCATTTACCTTCGCTTCTCATCACGCATACACTTGCTAATTTCGTATACTTTATTCTCTTTACGAGTCTAAATGTTAATTTCCATTTGAATTTCCAAAGCAATATACAAACATTCCATTATTAAATAAACAATAAACAGTTCACAAGTAATCTTTAACTGTATGTAACCAAAAGAGGTTTACGTGAATATGCATATTAACCTTAAATTACGAGTACGTTACACGTAAAAATACCTCATTTTAATATTTTTCTTAGGGTTACCATTCAAATTAAATTTTAATAAACTAGTTTTCATCAAGTTGTAGCGTAATCAGCTATCGAAATGTGTCTAGAAATTAGAGTTAAGTTGACTTTGATGTGTTAGATATTTAATTTTGTATTGTAAAATTGAACATACTTTAAGAAAGTAGAATTATTAGTAGGGTTATTACGGGAAATTACTTAGTGTAGACTTGTAATATGTATAGAAATTTTTATCACTTTACAGTTCAATTGTTTAAATCTTCCCTAATTGTTATAATGGTTATTAGAATGATATAACAAAACGATTCGCAAGACTTACATAATTCTTATAGTTATTTACTGCATTTAAATTATTGATGACACCGAATTAATAAAGCATATTTCTAATAGAATTCCTTTGTATACCTCGGTCAGCATATAAACATCATCTTTGTAATGAGCGACGTGGTAAGTTTTCCGTGGGATAAAAGATAATTCTAATAGTGTGTTATTAATTTAAATAATACATAGGAACACGCATATAAAAACTTGTTTTGCAATCATGCACTATGTTTTACACCTTTATTTATAAAGTAAAGCAAATAGTTATTACGTACCGTTTTTTTTTTGTGAAATTATAGAAATTGTTTATTTTCTGTATTATTTTTTATTTTTCTTAATATTTATGGACCCACTGGACTGTACTGGTATCTTCTATAAAAAAAAATAATTTTTAAAGGCTGATAATGCAACGATAATCACTTATCACGTGTGCCACTTGATCGTTCCATAAAAACTAAAATATAATTTCTAATCCTACCACTGTCTGAGTCCAGCATTAAAAGACTGACACATAGACATCAACTACACTACCGTTCAAACGAATGCTATGAAAATTGTTCTATTCTAACCAATAACAAGATATTCAACAATTTTTTTCAGGACAATTTACGGTTATTATAGCTTTACATTTACTATTAATTAACATTTAATATAAGACTTCTTCAGTTATTGGCGAAATATCTAAATCAGCATAAAAAACTCAGTTAAATTCAAATTATAACATGAATCTTGCGTATATCCATAGAAAAAAAAACATTAAAAAATGTAGTTGTTGATGTTTACTTAATTTACCAAAGTGGTGAGAGGGAAATACCGTATACTAAAAATTGTGTTTTCGTTTATAATTCGCAGTTAATTGAAAATCAATTTCTCGGTAAATATTCAAAATTTAATGATGGTTGGCACAATCAGTTATGGCCAATTGACGTATTAAAGCTGAGACTGTTCTGTCAACTGTAGTTTATCATGAAGTACAATTTAACTATGTTTTTAATTGTTAATTTATAAAAATGATACTTTTATAATTATTTTAGTACAACCTTAATAATATTACATACTTTATTCATTCCTGATCTAATTCAAACAATGAAAATAATACCTATTGCCACAATTAAAAATGTTTAACGTTAAAACCAATATATTTAAATTTTTTTAGCCGTGACTTTATTTGATTTTTCCTTTTCCTGATTTTCGTTTAAAGGCTTTTAAGTAGTAAAAAAACAAAGAAAACCGTTCCTGCACTGGAAAATTGATTTGAAATTCACCATTTGCGGTCAGCGAAAAGACAAAAGTAGCTGGTACCCGATATTGGAGAAAAAATTATAAAACTGCATTGTATAATTTGCGACAATTTTCTATCAATTTTTTATTTAAAATATCGATCTTAATCACCTACGCAATGTCCGTTATAATTCGAAATTTATGTAATAGTTACGATAGTCACGACTGATGTTTTAAACATTTGTTAAAATATAATGAAGCCGTGGATGAAAATTAAAATCTATATCATTAACTCGGGTCTCGAAAATATATATTTATGCATTGGATTGATTTGTTCTTTATACATTAAATTACTGTATTTTTTTTAATATTTAGGGTAAAACAAACTTATATCATACAAAATGTTTTATTATGTAACGTGTTAACTGTTTCATTCAATTTCGATTTAGATTAGGTTTAATTCAAGCACATTGTTAAAATTAATCCTTTGTCATAACCATGATATGAGTATATATATAAAAAATAATATCTCTCAAAGTTATAAATAGAGGAAATGTTGTCGACTCCTCGTAATTTGCAGACACTTGAGCATCTAAGTGTAACTGCTATCTGACTGCTAAAAGTATTGTGTCCAGCAAAACTAAGCGTGGTGTGGCACGAACTCGTAGTCTAGTGAAGAACGTGAAGCTGTGAACGCGTGTTCACTTAGCGGCTATTTCAATATTTTGGCATTAATTTCAACGGGAGCCATTGACAGGTGAGTTTACTAATTTATAAAAAATATATTTATAATTGCGCGAGTTTTAATATGCAATGCGATTTTATATTAATAATTAAAAATTCATTAAAATTATTTTACGTTATATTACAGTTTAATTTAAAAAATTTAAATTTTCTATTTAAAATCAGTGACAAGACGTATCAATGACGAATCGTTCATATTTTTGTCAGATTTTTTCGTAAGTAATAAAATACAAACAACCGTATTTATTTTCGTTAAACATACACTTTTTAGATTTCTTTTTACCGACGAGTATTTTCTTTTGAAAATATATTACGTTTTCTAGTAGTAATCTACTTAGTATAATTAAAATATTTACAATATTACTAGTAGTTATTACGTTGAGTAAAATATATTATGTAAAATGT
>DWQX01007273.1:0-10319 GCA_018245475.1 Pharmacophagus antenor | reverse complement strand
ATATATATATATATATATATATACATACAAAAAAAGTCGCGGTTCCGCCACAACGGCTTATACATTCGAATCGAGAAAGCTTCGCGACCGCTGATCTTATGGTAATAGGCTCCGGGTGATGGACGAATCTATTATTGAACATACGGGATTTCGGCCGTGAATAGCACGTGAATAAAAACTAGTCTCTCCCGTCTACATGGATTTATAATGATGACTTATAAGTAATATATGTGGTAATGGAACAACTGACAAGAAAGGTCGGCAACGTATCTGCGACCGCCCGAGTGTTGCGGCTGTCTGTGGGGGAAGGTGATCACTTTCGATCGCGTGAACCGGTTCGCATGCCTACGCTGACTATGAACAAAAAAAAATAACACCTTAGCATTCACTATAATTATATACATAATCATATATATATGATATTGAGTATGAAAATTGAATTAACAAGAACGAATTACAAAAAAGTTGCGCACTCAGTAAAAAAGTCGTGCCTGATCGATCAAATGGAACGAACAAGACGGAAATCAGATTGATAACCTCCTTCAGTCGGGAAATTAAATGAAGTAGCGAGAGAAATTAAAGTCATCGGTGATAATTAGATGCAGACGTCTTATCCGTGTTCCCCGTTTCGCCACTTGAACCTCGTTCGGAGGCCGAATAATTATAATTTCTTTATATCATATTTTAATATTTTATACGGTTGTATTTTTAATATTTTGAAACATTTCTACGCGATATGCAGGTATCCACTAAAAACAGTCTTGAAATTCCAATCTTGAAAATCCAAAATCAATGAATCATTTCCAATCACCGCATGAATGGATTAAAAAATATGTACACACACTAGAGAAGGTACAATCTTAATATTAAATGAATTACGACACCCGGAGAAGTGGACCTATAACAAAATCACATTCGTCTTTTATCCAAAAAAAAAAAAAATAAATAAAAATAATAATTCCAATAACACTTACCTCAGCTTATTCAGCAGCAAGACCGCGGGCGTGGTGCCGGTGCGGAACGCGGCCCGGCTGCCGAGGGTGGACGGGTCGGACCACTGGGAGGTTATACCCTCGCGTGCGTCGAAACTGTTAAGGGTAATTACGTAACAGCATTGAGCAGACGTTAATGAGCGAACCGAAAATTAAAATCGAATTTTCAACGCGACATAAAGACGATGTTACAATTTGTTTTACAGTCATTAGAGTAGAGGTTTAAAATTTTTTTTCTTTATTCAGTCATATCGCGTCTTCTAATAATTACAATAAGTTCATTAACATCAATAGAAAAAACAATGTGCTAAAAAAAATATTTAACACGTTTACTGCCACGGGGGTCACCGGTGACCGGCACCTGAATACAGCTAACAATTAAAAATGTTCGTTAATGTCAACGATTACCAATAATTCGTTATTAACATTGTTAATGTAATAAGGAAATGTTAATCTCTAGTACAGTTTGTTTAAATGAGAAGAAATATATTATATATGTATATATAACATTAGCACTAGATTTACGGCAACCGTCATTTTGACAGAAGAAACCTAGATATTCCGTAAAACAATATACGTTTGACTTTTTTTATACTTTAAACTGCCTCTGACAAAATTTTATTATGAAACAGGAAATTTAAGAATACAGTACTGCAAAAAACACTAAAAACGCGAAATGAAAACCATGAAAAAAATTCTGTACAGCCAGAGTTATTTATCACTTGTAGAATAATACGATGTTCATAGCGACAAAGTTGTAGCGTTCAACGTGTTAAAAATTAAGTTCAAATAAAACAAAAACTGGAAAATACTACCAATATCCTTCAATTAGATAAACCAATGATCGACCGACGAAATCAAGAGGATTCTGAATCCGGCGCACATTTTTGTTACCTTTTTTCAAGTGTTAATGTTATGACCACATGTAATTTTTTAACGTATAGTCAAACATTGATCTTTCTGTATTTGTTTAGAACAGTATACCTCGAAACGAATTAAAAACAATTTATCCCTCACGGTGGAAAAAATGGTGACATTGAATCCCGTGGTTATTTTCGGGAAGAACGTTCCGCCATTTTCGGTTTTATTGTCTCTTAAAATCGTTTCGACGGGAGGTCAATTGTAGACGTCGATGAAAGAAAAACATTTAATTTCACTTTTAAATTCATCAGCGCTCCTATTTATCGGTAACAAATACTCGTTTTGAATTATAAAGAAGTAGAAGAACTGAACATTTGAATCGAAACTTCTACACAACGACACTGTCACGGACAGACACAAAGAAGTATGCATAGTTTGTTAAACATGTCAAACTCCACTTTTAGAGTTAGGATATAAAAAAAACATTTGTCATGAAACATACGTCGATGGACCTCTCTGCGCGTAGTTGTCTCAATTCCCACTTACGACCTCGCCGACCCTCGTTGACGCAACCTATCCGTTACGTCGGCGACCCTGTACAAATCATCCCTTGTTTGCATACCTCTTGTCAACAATATTACTGTATCCTTTTCTCATTGAGACTACGAAAGCCCATTGTCGTTTATAATGACACAGGTATTTGTCACAAGGGGCGAACAAACATCTCCTGTCGTTCTGAATAAACGTCAACACCTCTATATGTATATAAACAAAACATCACATTTTCGATTCTCGCCAATTGGACCGGTGCATTGTTAGATACATAAACAAAACGTTTATTATCAATAAACAGAACAGACGCACAAATAGTAAGAAAAGAATCAAGCAAATAGTTTTTAGTTATAAGAAAATGCACAGATAGTGCATCGGTGTGTGTGTGCTGCAAAGGTACAAAAGGCCGTAGCTCAGTACAGTTTCCACCTGCTGCAGGTGAAGCACTGATTTTCAGCTACCGCCATCGGTACGGACGCGTCACTTTAACACGTTGACCGCCGTGGGCGTCTACGGTATCTTCAGGCCGCGGGTGCCCGGGGGCGTGTCCGCGGGGTAAGCCCTTAAATACCACATAATAAAATATTAATAAATGACGTGATTTTTCCCTTTGTTAGCTTTATGGTTGTGTTTAGACTTTGGAGGAATTATGATTTATTAATATCAATACACTATATTGGGTATATGAGCTATACCAGGCTTTCGGACTCGTATTGTAGTACCGCCAATGTGGGTGCCGCCTTTCTATGCAAATTCTGCTGGGTACTCCCGCCGATATTTTAGTAATTCGGAAGAATTATCCTGAACGAATCATTACGCACACACGCAATCATTCTGAAGCCGAAAAAATACGCTGCGCGGACCGGTCTAATACGCGAGAGAACAACTTATTTTCCAAGTATTCCGAACCGATCTACCTTTTTATAGAATGCTTTGAAGATTTAAATTCTAAAAAAAAATCATTATAAACCACATAAAATCCATTTTTTTTTAATTTTTATAACATATCTACCTTTAAACGTACAAAAGTAGTCAAAGATTCGCGTCCCCAATATGGGTAAGGTGCCATATCAGAGACTGCCGTCACCAGGATATGGGTAACGTGGCAGTCGAGGTTTTAAATGTGTGACCACGCATAATTATTAAGCGGACCAATTTATGTGGTTCTTTTTTATCGAAAAGAACGTACTACGAGGTTGAATGCTTAAAGTTTTCAAATAAATCCAACATTAATACGTATCCTCTTTATGCCTTAAATTTTTTTTTGGTTCTTTAACATTTAAGCAGCCTTACTTTCATCTCGGCTCAACCCTAAGGTACACTGGAAGAGAATGCTATTTAACAAAAAGTCCGCCTTGTGTACAATAATTTTATATATAAAAACTTTTAATTAATAAAACAATGATCGAATAATAGGAAAAATTGATATCGCCCCTTAATTTTGACTAATCCTTGTGCAATTATGTAAGTATCACCATTTGAATGACTCTTTCTAATCCCCGCTTAGCTTTGTAGCTATTTCTCTTTACCAACCTGGCGTCATAGCAGCATCGCCGTGTCCTGACAGTCATACACGTGGTAGTATCTAAAGGGAACATTCCTCGCCATCTGCGACTGCATTGTCAGTTAACATGTGATAATGAGTCCAAACACTATCTATTTTTATATAAAAAAAATTACATCATAAATCAAGTCAATAAAACAAATATGTTATTAAGCAATTATTTTCTTAATTTCTATCATCGCTGAAATCGTAACTTTATTACTTAATATTGTATGCAAAAAAAAATTAACTTTCTAAAAATGACTGCCATGGAAATGTACTTACGAATAAATGGGTGTCTCGTGGCCCTGTTTGTACCATATGACAAGGCCCACTCGATCCGAAGCGAGGGCCGGACTCGCGTCGCACGGCAGCTCCACTCGACCCCCCGTAGAACCCTGCACGGACTCCACCTCCACTGCGGGAGAACACGCCAATTAGTCCAGCATACATTAACCCTTGCTACAGACGGATATATGCGACTAGGGAAATTCATCAGTGTAATGTTTTGTCGCGTATGTATGTTTAGGGGAAATCCTAACGTGATTTTTTGTCACTTTTGTACATCCTGGATGTAGGTATACCAAATTTATGGCCTATGTATGCCTATGGCCTCGCCAGTCCGGCTAGATTCGAGTTTTTGTTACACCGTTTTCATTCACGTTTTCACTTAGAAGGTTAAAATCGCAATTTTTTTGTTAATAGGTTGAATGCCGCGGTGGTCACCGGTGAGCGACACCTCAAGACGGCTAACGATTTGAAATTTGGGCAAATGTCATCGTATATTATTCAGTATTTACATAATGGAAAACGTTATGCGCTACAGCGGGCCATGTAAATATATATAAAGTTATATTTATACATAAAATATCAGTTATCGAATAATACGACCGTCGTCGAGTCAAATTCTTAGCGTTTCACCTGTTAAATAGGATCTATACAATCAGTTTACATCGTCAATCTTGCAATTACTGTCACTTTGCAAATCTCCTTCCTTTTGTAAGAACTGACAAGGATCTCGGGGAATTTGTCTTTTTCTTTATGATCAAATCCTTTCTAAACTAACTACTGCTTGATGAAGGCTGCTTACAATTCGTCTCCGTGGACATATAACCAGTAGAATTAAGTTTAGTAGTAAGGTTTTTCGAACCAGCCTGAACGGCCACACCTGAATTTCTAAGTCAAACTGCCGCCATAACAGCAGTAAGACCGCCTTTTGCGCTACTAACATATTCTTTTACTTAGCTCTATTTGTAACAGTTACTTTCTTTTATTATATTTCATGTGTGTTTTATTTTGTTTTTGTTATGCAATAAAGACTATTATATTCTATTCTATACATTTGAGAGACAGAGTATCGTAGGCGAGCATGCTATACCATCTACAGTAGCATTTTCATTTAACGTATTATGAAATTGAGGCCAAATTTTAGTCAATAGGTGATAAAAATAAACAACAGATCCGACCAACACCGCTCGATTCCTCTAATATATGAATGACACATTCTCCAATAGCTATCAGGTATCGCACATGTAATAATAGAAATATAAAAACGCCAACTTAATAGCTTCTTTTGAAGTCAACCGAGTGCTATTGTGCGCGAATACCGTATAAAATTGTATTTGGCAGATACAAAAGCGTTCTCAGTGAGGCGCGCTAACCTCACCTTATCGGATGGAACGGATGATCGATATGCGTACACAATGCCCACTAAGTAACTATTAATATCCATTTCATAAAGACTCTTATACTTTACTTTGGATTCGGAATAACTAAAATGATTTCGGTGAATGCCGCATTTTCGAATAGCTCGGCGGATGTTTTCGATTTAAAAAAAAAATCTCAGGCTTTTATATAATTTGAAATGTGAAATTACATTTTCAAAAATAGACAATAATAAAAAGTCGAGAGTAATTAAAAAGAAGTCAATACATATTCGTCATATAATAAAAAAATCATATAATTATGAAGATATTATAACATCGTATATCGAAGTCCATCGAAACCCCGAAAGTATTTTCAAACTGTCAGATTTTAAATATTCAAAAGGGGCGTTCTGACGCGACACATTGTCGAGAACTTTCTCGAAACATCGGCGGACTTTATCGATATTTATGAATATCATCAACCTTGTCGAATGCGATAATGTTGGGCGATATTTTTAAAAGACGTTTTAACATTCCTATTCTGGTGTACAGATAGAACCTGGTTCGATATCGATATATAAAAATATCGATTTAAAATACACCAATATTTTGTAGCTGGATTTTTCTATTGAACTAATTTAACGTATGTCACGAAAGATGTTCTTTTTATTATGTTCCCAGAATTCGATATTACACTCTCACCTCGAAAGGTAAAACATCAAGAGAAAAGTCAAGAGGCGTGTACTTTAGACATGTCGAGCTGCCATTTGTAGTGTTTGGGTCCTGGCTTGGTATAAATAATTGTGGGGTCTTTAGATATTTTTTCTGTAGTGGACATAGTGACCATTCTTTGTATTGTAAAGTTATAACGGTTCATGCTTGCTACCGAAATATTGTAGCGAATTGATATCTAATAAATCTCCATACGGAAATATTAAACGATCAGGTCACAAAAAAAAATTTGTTTGAGTAATAGAATGCCTATTTATGATCAATCTGATTGAAATTATATTTAATAAATACCTACATAAGATTCGTAGATATATAGAAGAATAGAAGTATAGAATTCAAAATGCTTCAGTTAATTTAATTTTCATTATCTTTTCCCTGAAGTATGTTTGAGTTCAACACACGATAATTAATATTTTATAACTGTCAGTTAATCTCTGTTTGACTTTGTTATCATGTTAACTTATACAAGCGTTCGTTTTCTTATCAATATATAAATTTAAAGCTCCGTGATACTTCACTTTTTACATTTCGTAAAATGTATGAAAGCTTGAGAATAACTTACAACCAACAAAATTTCTTCTAAAGCCAAAATTACAATAAAATTTGTCAAAGTAATTGTTGTTGTTCTAATAAATAACATATTCAATCCAAATTATGAGTCAAGGTTTTCTTTTTTTTTCATTCTCTTAAATTCATTTTGTTAATCTCCAGTCAATTGTTTGTAATTATACGATTTTAAATAAAACTGTTCTTGTAATATATTTACATTTAATATATTTATTTTTCATGTAACGATTTGTTTTTATTCCAAAATGCATTCTTTTTGTTATTTAACTGATCTTTAAGATCTTCGTTAAGTGCCCAAGTCTATTATTAACAGCCTGCGTGTTTTGACCTGAATAAATTGAAAAGGGTAGCGGATGTACTAAAAGGGTTTACGTGTCCTCAAACAAAACCTCCGTACGTGTGAAATATTACAATGATCAGCACCTTCGGGGCGTACAGTAGGCTTTTATCTCTACTTTATTAAAGTATCTAGTCAACTAACGTAGCTTTCATTAGTGGTAATCTTTCTTCTCGGGTATAAGTTGGGGGCCTTGAAGAAACGATGCAACTCGTTTCTGAAAGGTCGTCAACGCATCAGCAGCTCCCCGCGCATTGTGGCCCTCCATGGGCGGTGATCACTTTCCATCAGGTGAACCACTCGATCGCGCGTACTATAAATAGCCTTAATAATAATTTATTTGTAGCTGTAATAAATTTGTTACGCATCGCCGGTTTTCTACAATAACGATACATTTAGATAATAAAATAATCTTACAATAAGTCCTTATTACTTCCTTTTTATCTTTTGATATCTATTAAATTTTTTTTTATCGGTTATGGGTTAACACTTGGCCTCGATTTCACCTGATGAAAAGTGACAATGAGGCCGTAAACGGTGAAGCGTGTTCAACCAGAATACATCCGGCTCTCACATGTATGACTGCCGGAACACAGGAAATGCTGTTATGGCGGCAGACTGACATTGAGGGTGGTAGCTAGCGAGGCGGTTTTGAAAAACCCTGTCACTATCAGACTCCACTACTCCTGTGGCCCGGGAATCGATCCCGGGACCTCCACGTTACAAGGCAACCGGCTAAACCACTGCGCCACGAAAGCAGTCAGTATGAATCGCACATTCTCCGAAAGCACATACAATTGTTTGTTATTCCATCGACCACAACTCGATATCACCATAAAATAAAAACGCTGAACAAATTTGGTAAAATATTATAGAATTAACTACAAGACATATTCCGAGTTAAAAACCTGAGTAACTTTCAACTGTCGCCTCTAATATTTTCCTTATTTGTGGACATAAACAAATAAGAAATAAATCATATTCAAAAACAATAACACATCTGACATTACGTAAACAAGCGAATGCTTTTCTCTTATCAAAGGAATCGTGGTAGTAACGTTACTAAATCAATATTTGCCCATACATCCACAAATCATTCGTTGTAGGTAATTGATGTCGTGGGGGATACCCTTATCTTTTACTATACGCCATCAATACCCCACGCGAGAAGAGAAATGACGTCACACGCCCTGTATTTGCATACGAACATACATCATTTGTCTTCGGCCTATAATCAATGGAGGCCGAGTTTGAAAAATAACTTGTTTTAAGTGAAAACGCAGGCGTTTCGGCAACGTGTCAACCGTCAAGAAGCAGATGTGAAAATTGTAATGCCACTAATAGTAACAACTTATTTTTTATAGTGACAGATTTTTATAGCTTGTAAAGTAATCCAGTTGCATACAATTTTAAACAGATTTGTCATAATAAGGGTGTGCTATGAAAATACAACAACAATATATAACAATATATAGCCTCCGTGGCGCAGTGGTTTACCGCTGGCTTTGTAACTCGTGTCACAAGTGTAGCGGAATCTGGATGGTCATTTTTCGAACTCGCCTGACCAGCTACCACACTCGATGTCAATCTGACACCGTAACAGCATTGCTGTGTTGCGACAGTAATACATGTGAAAGCCAGAAATATTTTCGTAGAGGACGCTTCACCATGTACAATGAGATCGTATCGCTTAACATCCGGTGAGATCGAGGTCAATTTCCTATAAAAAAAAAATCATATAAAAATGATTACGAAACTATATTTTGGTATGATGAATTATTCTAAATATAGACGTATGATTCCGACGATGAGATTTAGCGCTTGCCTTATGACTTCTTTGCCTTATGCCGTTCTTAATTTCGTCCCGGGACCATATAATTTATCGAATTTTAATGTACGCAATGCTTTTTCGAAAACGCAAAGCTGGCAGTCAACCCAACCTCATATTATCAATTTGCCCAATAACAAGATTTCTTATATTCCTCTCTTCAATACATAAAGAGAAAGAATATTATTTTTATTTTTAACTTAATAGATATATTAACAAAAATTGTACTAATAATGTGGATACCAATAGAGTTTCGTATTGAAGTGAAGCCTAAACTCATACCGCAGTGCTGATTTTCATTAAAAAAAAAACCTAGTGATTTACAAACGCAGATTCGGCGGAGTGCAAATAACAGAAAAAAAAACAAAAACCATATCCAACTCCACACGTACATAATGTGAGTCAGATATTTTTAAGAGAGCACACTTCACAATCTACGACCTAATTGTTATAATATGATGAAATTTAGGTCAAGTGCTACTTTATTGGAGATACAAAAAAAAATTATCTTCACACTCATCCGATCTTCGCGAAACTTCAGATAATGAAATTGCGATAGAAACTTTAGCTTTTGTAATTTAAGTTATGGGATAATATCAACGGATAAAACCAATGTTTGGTTTTTTTTTTAAAGGCTTTTGCAAACACTCCACCGCGATTGCACCTGATGTTAAGTGACAGTGAGGTCATACTTGTTGAAGAGATATTATCAACATATACAAATACAAAAAGTAATTATTTTAATATTTATTAAATTAAGTTTATGTTTTATTTTTGGAAGAAAACATTTTAATAGAAAACTGAGGTTCTTAATATATATACTTTGTTAATTATTTTCCCGTTCTTAGAGTACTTTTTTTAACGCTTATACGCTAACACTTGACATTGATTTCACGTGATATTAAATGACAATGAGTTCATACGTGGTGAAGCGTTTTCTACTAAAATACTTCTGGCTCTCACATGTATTACTGTCGCAACACAGTAATGCTGTTACAGTGTCAGATTGACATTGAGGGTGGTAGCTAGCCAAGCGGGTTAGAATAAGCTCCACCACCATCCAAACCCCGATTTTCGTACCCCACGAATATTGAACCCACGACCTCTCGAATAATATACTACCACATAAAGGCAGTCCGAGTTTCTAAATGTTACTAATACGATAAAAATTTAGTAGTTTTTGACTGTACTCATTTATTTAAAAGTTTTAATGTTCAATATTTTGTAATTCAGGTGGACTTAATTCAAAACGGCATTCCCT
>DWQX01007272.1:0-10319 GCA_018245475.1 Pharmacophagus antenor | reverse complement strand
TTTTTATTAATAATAATGGCAATTATTGTAGTTTTTAAATTATTTTATGTTACATAACAAGTTCCCTATTTAATAACGTAAATAAATAGTTTGTAGAGCACAAATTTTTGGAGTTTTAGTCAATATTGTAATTTTTTCAAGGTGGTCTCAAACTTTTGGCCGGCAGTGTACATACACAAATTACATATTAAAAAAGAACTTATTTTATAATAGTAACATATGATTTTTACGCATTTAAAGAACATTTCAAAATTATTAACATTAACAAATGTACTTCTTATATTATTATTTTTATTTTATCTATTTATTTAAGATACATAAAGCCAACATACATAAGACAAAATTAGGTTACAAAATTATTCGATACATGATTTTTCGTGAACAGTGTGGTGTTATAAAATTGTATGGATAGGGTAAGATCATTATAATAAGGTTTGACTACCTCCGTGGTGCAATGGCTTAGCCGCTTGCCTTACAGGCGGAAGTCCCCGGTTCGATTCCCGGGTCACAAGAGTACTGGAGTCTAGATGGTGGTAGAATTTTTCAAACCCGCCGGGCTAGCTACCACCCTCAATGTCAATCTGCCACCATAACATCATTGCTGTGTTCCGGCAGTCATACACGTGAGAGCCAGATGTATTCTGGGCAAACACGATTCACTATCTACGGCCTCATTGTCACTTAGCAATCGAGGCCATGTATTAGCTCATAACCGATAAAATAAGTAAAAATTGATACTAAATACAGATTAAAAAAATATTTTAAATAACCCTTAAGAAGCGTTACACTTTCGCATCCACAAACACTGTTCCTAAACTACAGTAGATTCTTAAATGAGCCATAATCACTAATTACAATATAAATAAAAACAGAAACATATATGAACATAAAATTAGTTACATAAAAATTCTCGTATTTCAACAATGCTGATTTTTACAGCGAAATAGTAAACGCAGACGCTATCTGTCCATCATCAGGTTAGATAGAAATATTAATAACTCGTTTGTTGATATCGTTAACTGGTATTCATGAAACTGGATTGAAAATGGACCCGAGTTCTAGGCACCTAGCTAAAACTAATTTGTTAAATAAATTTACTATTTATGAAATAACTTTCTGTTCTTAATTATTTATTTACAGAGATTGTTGTGTGGCTAAGTGTAGGAATTTAAATATATAACAAAGTTATTGTTTCCACAAAAGTGGTGCCGATTGTTGGGTCGGCTTATTTTTCAAAATTCATTGTAATCCCACTATTAGCGACAATATAACACGTTTTTCAAAAAATGCGCTTTCTTCAATATAAATGGATACTTATTTATAATTCAAATTCACACATGCTCCAATACGCAAATACTTACACCGAACACATTCTTATCAACACAAATGCACACGCTATTTTAACAGACAAATCTTATACTGATATTTTTCATGTCCAAGAAATTGCTAAGCTAAAAATAAAGGTCCTTCTTTTTTTACTATTAATTTGATTGTCTCGGTTTTGAGTGGGGTACTCAATGATACAAGTTTATAACCTAGTACAGGTGTTCTTGCTAGTTTTACGTATGTAATGTTTTGATCTATAAAGGTATTTATTATTTTATTTATTACATTTTTATACTTCACTAATTTTCACTCACTAGACGTGTCATGGTTATGGTGTTACTACTCCTATTGTTAAAATACAATCTATATTAAAGAAAAATTTTCTTATAAATTATAGTTTCACTCAGATTTAAATACACAAACTAATCTGTTGTCTAAATAATTACGAGCACTTGTAATTATTACATTATGATTAATATGAACAGAAAGCCTGAATAGGTGTTTTATTCTCCCGTACAGATTATAATAGATTACATCACAAATAATATTAGGGCCTTAGTTAGTGACGTTGATAGATAGATACGACTTAAAGTGAACGGTAAACGAATTCTATCACTACTTATTTCTTGAAGGCTGAAGGGATCGCACTTAGACACATATTATTTTCATTATCCTTTTGTTAGTTCTTGTTTTAATCTATAACCGAAGTATTTTTATGTTATATCAATGTTTCTATGTATTATCGAAGGTTCGCGAAATCATAAAGATGTGATATTGTTTTATCTAAAATTTTCTTTTTTTTTAACAATGATGGTGGTAAACAGGCATGCGGTCTGCCTCATGTTCAGCGGTAACCTTCTAGGAAATCTCAGCAAGCAGCTCAGTCCACAACCTCACTGTTTTAGAAAGGAAACATTTCTGGAACCGCGCTGTACCTGACAATTGTAGTTTGAGTTGGTAAGCACAAACTCACTGTCTGGAGTGTGATGCGATTATAAAATATGGCTGTTGGCTTCATATCAAATAGTTTATAAAAATACTTCTCATTATAGAGACGGAAAAATATAAATTATGAAGCGTAGTTCCTCCTATAAATTATTTAATCTATGCCGCGAGAGTTCGTCGATATTTCTCACAGCACGTCTTTTTTCATTCGATCGATAATGTTACAGATGTAAAATGGTCAAGGTTGTCTGGAAGAGACTGCTCTCAGCAGTAAGATCGCCTTTTGCACTGCTGTCGTATTCTTTTACTTTGCTCTATTTGTAACACTTGCTTTCTTTTATTTTGTTTCATGTGTATTTTTTGACTTATTTATTTTCGTTATGCAATAAAGACTATTCTATTCTATTCTAAAATGAAAATTATTTCTACTTTTTTAAAAATTGTTACCTCTTTCATGCAGATGCTCTTTTATGGCATGCATTGGTAAAACATATTTTTAATTTACGTCGTTTCATAATAATTTACTTAATATTAATGAGAAGTAATTTGATTGGGAAGTTAAAAACTCAATTCACATTAATGATAAAAAACGTGCAAGTTTATTGATATTTGTTCACTAATTGTATAATATGGGATTGTAGACAAACGTAACGTACATAGCGTCTCTTTTAAATTATTATACTTATGTAATAATAGTAGAACAGATCTCCTCTGGCACAAGTTTCAAATAACATCCACTTAATTAAAGTTAATCTGGAATGGTGTAGCTCAAGACGACACGATTCCATTAGACGGCTACATCGCAACCAGTTCTATCTAGGACAAGTTATCGAATTTGTCCCTATCTATTACGGTTGTAAAAAAATTGTTGGCACAAATATGTTACGCTTTGGTAATTTCATTAGTATAATGAAATTACCAAAGCGTAACATATTTGATAACAAATGATTATAACTATAAAATAACTTTGAACTTTTCTTGATTAACTTTGAACTTTAATATCATCAGTAAATGTGGAAAATAAAATCAGATATTTTTTCAACTTCTGAAAAAACTAAAGAATCTAATATTATTTTTCTAGAATCATAATTAATGATCCGTAGCTAAAAATGTTACTTGTTAGATAAATACTTTAAATATTACAAAGTTAATAATTTTTGATATAATATTTTTTTAGAAATAGTTAAATTCGACTTGATATAATTTACTTGTAACAATCCAATAAGAAGCAACTTTGTCTTCTTGTCATGTGAACTGCGATGAGACCCCCAAACCTTGACACATGCTAAGCCTGTTACATTGTTGTTAGGATGTCTGTGGTATCAATAACTCTTTTTACGTTATAAAAATATTTATTTTTGCAGTTCTTTATTATTATATATTATACAACAGCAATTAGCGCTACGATTGGCCCAAAATTTATTGTGTTCTAATTTTGAATAAAGTTTCATTAATTTTTTCATGGGCATTATTAATTCATCAAGTTTGTTAAGTGTCTTTTTGTAAATTAGCAAAAAAAGTAATAGTACTGTGTTTTAAGGTTACCATTAATACGTGGTTAATTATACATTTTTTCAATGAAGCGTAAACTTTCGAAAACTTTTCTAACCGGTAACAGGAGGGAGGTTTTCGAAACGTTCTGTAATTTTATGTACGAACAGTTATTATTTTTCCGATTCCGATCTGAGTTTGATTATTCTTTATTTTCTAGAAATTGTATTACACTAGAAGTTACATAACTACTATGTTCATAATAGTACTTTTTAATATTTCTTTTTGTGTGGAAAAATCAGTAAATTATTTTTTTAATTTATAGTTGGTTTGTCTTTTTTCTTTGAATAAAAGATAACTATGTCTATCTGAAATATTGATTTCTAATGTCCATCGGTTGGTAGTGTTTACTGATTAATTTTTGGTTGTTTTCATTACATCATATTTTATTTTGTCCCACTTGATATCATCAAAAGATATGTTTTGACGACAGCGTAAGTAAATTAAATAGGCGCCTATCAAAGATTCTTGGATAACGTATAAGTTTTATATGAAATAATATAGATATAATTATGCTTTTAACGGATTTACACACGTTAATATTACATCTTATAATGATATCCTATCCTGATAGATTCTGAGCCCTATCTTAGACCTTAAGCATTTCCTTTAATATATGTAGATGCATACATCGAGCTACCAACCTGCGTACGTTATTTTTATTTCACTCTTGCTGAGTTCTGCTACTATCGGCCGTCGAACAAAGATATATTGTCATTTTATTTTTATTTCTACCGTGCTAGGGTTTTGCGGAACGATTTACAGCATAGTTTCTAGCGCGCACGGAAAAGAATTGGAACTTTTTTGCCGACATCGGTACAATCCGACCTATATTACTTTGTACTCTTCAATTCGTGACAGAATTGTAGTTTTTTATGACCTACCTCGCTCTACGTCTTGCTTAATTCATATCTGAAAAGGCATTATATTTGGTAGGTTTCTTGTGACGTCATAACTGTTTATCGACTAAACTATCAGGTCTAGGGCATAACATGACGCAAAATTACAATAAAATGGTTTGTCATTCAACATATCCATTGTTAATTTCAACTTTAACGGTAAACGAAATTACATGAATATTTTGAATTTACATTTGTAATTGTTTTAACTTGTACACGTATGACGCAAATTTTTGGTGTGTGATCTAATTTTCCTACTACACAAGTTAGAATATTAACTTTACTAATTGCTTATACTCACGTAAAAGGAAAATAACCCATCGTACTTAATTACATTTTCGCATGCTTTACTTTTGCCCTGAAGGGTCGCTTTGTATATAATGTTTACTCGTTCAACATTATTGTTTTGAATTCTTGAGAGTTTTTCTAATCCCTAAAATTTATCGTAAAGTTATTAGATTCGTTTCTCACAAAATTTAATATTAAGGATTTACAATTAAGAATTTTATTTATAAATATCGAAAGTTATTTGGTAATAATTCAGTCTACACAAAATTAAACATTTTATATGTTGGCACACTGATTATGAGAGTTGTTGAGTCATAGCGGCTGGTTAGTCTTTTTTGAGCGGCGGTCTACAGTGGTCGAATACACGTTGTTCTTTCAAGCTGTTCTACACTGCATCTAGTAATATGTAATCGAAATGATGAGTTATCTTCCTTAAGATTGTTCTGACTAATCTAACAAATGCTTTACCATTACATAAACTCTAGTCCAATTATTGAATACGCGAGGCTCAACCAACAAATTGTTTAAATATATACTTCGTTCCGTAGTATATATGTACTTATAAAAAGATTATTGTCTTATGCTGATAATAAATCTTTGACTTATACTCTCTTCTGGCATTTTCTCTTTAAATACAAAACAAATTCCTCTGGTATATACTGATATTCTGACATCTACTTTTTCCGACGAAATGCTAGGGGCTTTGTTGCGTTTACCTATAATATTTTTTTTCGTCATCATTATAAAATATCTGCAATCTTTATTTGTAAATGGTTGTTCTAATATTAGTTCAGCTTTAAATTAAAAATACTTTGTAAATATTCACATCATTTCTACATGATACTTTTCAAATTTATACGATAATCTATAAAAGTACTTTGTGAATATAATTGGCCATAGAAAAATTTAAGTGGTATAAAAATAGATTAAATATCGTATTGTATTCATAGAAAATGTAAAATATTGAATTTTTTCAAACAAAAATATTGAAACTGAATGCAATGAGTGTTCCAATTAGCGTTGAATCCTCATTAGAGTGCGGGTAGAGCAAGCTTTGAAATTGTGACTACGTGATCGAGATTAATTTCATTAGCTGTAGTTCTATATTCTTCTTTTTCTGGTAAAACCTTTTTTCCATTTGTTTCTGGAAAATTCAACGTTAGAAGAATAAAATTGTGTATTCAAAATAGTAAATAATATGAAAAAAATATTTCATGTTGAAATTGGTGAAATTTCTTCCATCGCCATACATATCTTCATATTGTTATTTCAAGAAGCTACGTGTACAGTTACAGTGTGGAGTTCTCCGAAAAGAACGTGATCAGGTTTCTCCGAGGTCGACAACGCTTTCGTGATGCTTTTGGTATTTTCAAACCTCCATGCCTATGGACCGTAGCTTTCACAAACATGCGGGACGAAAACTAGTTTGCAACCTTAGTTGTGTACAAAAATGGTAGATCTTTTTTCCAGAGGGTGCCCAGGTGGTAATTGTAAAAATGCAAAGGTATTTCTGCCACCAAGCAATAATTTGAGAATATGAATGTGTTCCTGTTTAAAAGGTATTGTAGTTGGTGGCTGGTGTTATTATGGTAACGAGACTTATCGCCCCATGTCAAAGCGATGAACGCAATATGATTCGTCTTAAAAATCATAACATTTAACTCACTGTTATCGCCACCTACATCATTTACCACCAGGAAACTTCTAAAAAATGTTGTCGTTTTCTGGCATAAAAAATCTGAAATACGCTGTAGCCACTGGAAATTACCAAACTAGATAAAAGCAGCACCTGTTTGTGACGAAACTAAATCAACTTCTGTACAGATAACTCCTAATTAGTATCTCCTCCTCTTTATGTGCAACGTGTTTCACGACATCAAGAAAGTTCCTCACACTATCCACACGAAACTGAAGACAGAAAATTATTAAGATTATGTAATAATAAGTAATATATATGTAATTATTGTTTTCAATTTTTTTTTAATATATAGATAAATCAAGTTAATAAAATGCAGATAAAAAAGTTTCAGATGTATACTTCAATACGCCTACAGTTTTTTATCTGCCCGCTAGCATGCGTAGCAACGGATTGTAAGAAACTTTCATACCAATATCGGTCTCACTTTTCTTTGTTACGTAACACTCGTATATGCAGAAAATGAACTATTCCTTTTTCTAGTTCCTTCAATTGAATAACGAATTATTTTCACATTATTTATTGTAAAATCGGTTTAAATTGAAATAAAATTGATTATGAACATCTATTTTCGAAATGTTTGTCGAGTGTTATAATTCTTTACAAAAATTACAAACACTTTATGACACACTCAGTCAGTGTTTTACAATCATATTGATTGACAAACGTGTTAATTATTTTTGAAATTCATGCAATAAATATGGAAATTTTGTAAAAATGGTACAATGGGGATTGGTCAGTCGTTGGTTAGTTGGCAAAGAACTCGTAATACTATACCACAAACTAGGTTGATTTTTTTTTGTGAATTATAGCTAATAACGCTTTCAGACCACACAACGAAGAAAAGCTGTCAAAATCGTTTAATCGTCTAGAAGTTACGACGCCTCTGACAAAAATTATTACAATCTTATTCTTTTGTTAGGTATAAAATATTCAGTTACTTATAGTCTCTCACTAATTGCAACAAAAAAACTTTACCAGGACCGCTTTTCCTTTCGTTAGAATGAACGCGATATAACGACATGCCTTAAAGGGCTTCTTGTCATTACGTAGGTAGGGTTTTATTACTTCAACTTCATTCAAAATTTCTTGATAGTGTCGTCAGTATAAAGAAAAATTTTCTGTATCTTACAAAAGGTATGGAAAGTTTTGCTTCATACCAAGTCAGTCAGTCTTAAGTCAGTGAATAAGAGGTTCATTTATTTTTGGTTTTAAAGCAATTAGTCTTTTCTGCAGTGACCGGCTTAGTGCTTATAGAATTTGTTTTGCCTTTTTAAATTTCGTACCTAAACAAATATACATATTATTATAGGGTTTTATATTATTTATTTTTGTTTTGTATAGATGTTACCTTTTCTTCCACTGATGTTCATCCGTGGTAAGTCCAAATGTTTCAATATCTATCCTACATTATAAAAAATGTATTTTTTTCTCTTTTATACCATATTGGTCATGTACTATGTACCCGATATAACTGATTAGTTTTAGTGTATATTAATACTTAAATTGAGTATGCCGGTTTTTTCGGCTTATGTGTTAGTAAATTATTACATAAATAAATATACTAAAGATTAACGTTTAATACATTAACAGAACAACGACGTTCTGTTTAGGATATTCACACATTAATTAATTTTGCTCGACGGCTTAAAATGGAAGATATTAAGTCTTGTGATTCCAGTAATTTAACCATTACATGCATATTGTTGCCATTTATCTACACACCAATTTAAATTTTCTTCATTCAAAAACCTGTGTAAGTGTGTATATACGTCTCTATGCGATCTCGCATGTACAATGACAATAATTAACAACTAAGCCAATTTCAGCATTCTTTTAGCGCCTAAATGTATATATTTTTGACATATGAACGTCGTTGGTTCCACAGAACCAATATAATAATACAAATATCACGTGGAGAACTAGCTACAGCGCTCTACAAATCGGAATATACTAATTTACAGCCCAAAAGCAGATGGTGTTCAAGAACTGACCTCTGCTGTCTGGTAACATATAAAAAATAAATTCACTCGAGACATATATACATATATAAAAAAAATTGCCGTAATATTTTTGTAATAAAAATGTTAGACATTAATAACTTCGTAACACATTGGATTCAACATACGGCTTGAGATTCGCCGACTGTTAGGCTTTTGCCCCTCTTTCTGTTTATTTAGACTGTATTTTTTTATTGATTATGGGCTACCGGACCTCTAATTCATTCTTAGTAAGTTAAGTCACAATGAGGTATCTAAAAGATTTGCGTTATAACGAAAGCGGTAAACCACTGCGCCACGGAGGCAATCAGGTTAGATTCTCGTTCTGTATGATAACTGAACTGAATCAATAACCAATAAATAATAATTAATAATTAGTGTTGTAGTGGATTCAATGGTGGTATTATCGCACGGGTGAAAAATCCAGCGTGCCCTACTAAAGTAAAAATTTAAAATAAAATTCATAAAACTTAATTCATACGATATTTTAGAACTAAAAAAGATGAAAAAAAAATATTTGAATTTGATGTTTTATTATAAACGTGTTTCATATTTGTGTTAGCGCTTAACCTGTACTCCATCGATTACTCGATGTTTTTTTTTAATTTAGAAAAATAATATGTGTTAAATTATGTCTGCATAAAAAATCGCTTTTGGATATTTGTTTAACTCGAGAAAAATTTGAAAAAGGCACGAAGTCAGAATATTCTGTCGGAGTTATAATAAATAAATAAACATGAAAAAATATGTTTTCCCACGATTTGCTGATCTATTCTAAATACAAGCGTGGATTAACCGAAATGTTTTACCGATTGCAAGTCGGTAATAAAATTATCAGGAGCGTTCATGCGATGTTAGTATGAACGATTTTTTTTTCGATATTTACTGATTTACAAATGTTCTATTCGTTTTTAAACATTATATTTACTTGATTAAAAAAAATCATTTAATGGTAAATATTACGACTAAACTGCGGTCTAACTCGACTAAATCAACGCTTTATTCGACTTCGTACTGTCAAACGCACAACTTGTACTGAGGATGCCACGTGTGGTAGCTAAATGCGATGAGATTGAATTATATTATATGTACCCTCTGAGTAAAGTTTAGTGACGTGTGTTTTAAAACTTTTCCCTGTGTCCCGCAGACCCTTCCGTGAGCGAAATTCTAATACTTCAAAATCATTTAAAGCTTTTGAGCTGGCTGCTTCATTTCGTTTCACAAATAGACCATTAGGTACAATCCCTTCGCTATTTCAAATGGGCGAAGGGTTAATTTACAAGCTTAAAATTTAAATCTATGACAAACTTCCTTAATGGCCGCCTCAGGGTTAAATGTGTTATTAAAGTGTATTATTATTAACGACCTCGTATAATATACTCATACATTATTTCATAAGAACAAAAAGGAGTGAAATCGTGACGCAATTTTTTTTAATCATGTTATTTTTAAAGAGTAACTTTTCTTTCATGTAATCACGTGTACGTACATATTATATTATCATAATCAAAACAACCAGTTCAGCTTTATGATGTTCTTGATACTAGAACTATAACTGTATATAAAAATTTATCAAATATATATATACATTTATACATATACATATATATATAT
>DWQX01007271.1:0-10321 GCA_018245475.1 Pharmacophagus antenor | reverse complement strand
ATATATATATATATATATATATGTGTGTGTGTGTGTATATATTCTATACTTTTATTATACAGGAGACTAGAATATTAACCGAGTTAAACTTTTTGAACCGTGAAATTAGTAAAGACATTGCGTCTAGAAATGTAGGGGAATAGAATCATCGCGGAGCTAACGACTAGTGATATGGTTAGTCATGCGTGACGAGCTATAATTCCTTCTCACACCCTACTCAATAAATATGAGGGTGATAAAATTTTCCACGTACATTTTCTCTTACACTTATTTTTACACCGTATAGATAAATAAATAAATATCAGAGACATTTTTCACATATAGTACTCTGAGCCCGAGGTAAGTTAAGACAAGCACCTGTAGTATGAGTTATCAGACACCAATATACATACATAGTTATTTTTAAGTAAATAATTAAATGAATATATATTAACAACCAAATACAAACAAACAAATGTTCAGGACAGAATTTTTGTTATAAGCGGGAATATAACCCGCGATCCCTGATTTATGACGCATGGTTCTACCACTACACCATCGGGCCTGTCTATGTATTCTATATAACAAATATCTAAGTAACATCTTAAACTAAGAGCGCAGACGGACTTTATACAGTAGAAATACTTTCTACTAATCATACTTTGGGGATAACAGTACATATATTTCCGAAATCTTTAGTACAGTGAAATCTTAAACTAACATAAAAATTTAGTTAAAAAAATTATTTTTGTCTATTTTTAAACGTAAAAAGCCTCTAAACATAGTCAAAGGGGTAATAAAACACTAGGGGCAGTCTGCATCAACGAATCGGTAAATTGTTTGTATAATGACGTATTTTTCTTGTAGTAATGTTTATGTTCTGGTTTTAATTGCCTCCATGTTGCAGTGGTTTACCCGCTTGCCTTGTAATGCGTACGTCCCGGGTTCGTTTTCCGGGCTACACGAGGAGTGAAGTCTGGAGGGTGGCAAGATTTTTCGAACCCGCCTGGCAAGCTACAACACTCAATGTCAATCTGCCGCCATAACAGCATTGCTTTGTTCCGGCAGTCATACATGTGAGAGCTAGATGTATCCTGGGTAAACAATTTCTACCATCTACGGCCTCATTGTCACGAAAAAACGGGCGAAACTCAAATTGATTTTCAGATGAGATAAAATCATAAACGAGATAGAAAATGTCGAAGACTATTAATTCATAATTTTTCGACTTTAAATTACTACAGTATAAATTTTGTTACGGCAGTTAAAAGGTAAGAAGATATAGAAAAGTGCTAGTACTGGACGGATTCGAAAAATTCTGACACCAAAACCTATACAACGCCAATAGAATACCGGTAGTATTGAACCAGAGGAATCTCTTCACACATAGTTGTTGGAACCTTTAGATCGAATCTTTTCAAATTTACTTTTCATTTTATTAGGCCCTTACAAGTTACTTTTGAATGTTCATTAAACTTCCGGTACGAATTGGAGAAGAAAAAAATAATGGGCAGTTAGGACTTACTTATTGACATTGTTAAGAGTTCGTTAAAATTTACCGCCATTACATCAATGCTGTGTTTCGGTACATTCACTGTGTGATTTGAAGTATTGTGGGCGAACATGCTTAAACATGCTGAATCATTCTCACTTACCATCATATAAAGTTAAGGTAAAACATGTGCCCATGGTTTAATAGAAAAATTGTGATAAGAACTGAATAATGAGATATAATCGTGGTGTGTGAATCTTGCTGTGGATACACTCGGATGTGTCAAAATCCAATTAACAGAACTGATCTCGAACACAGCATTAGTATAATATTAATAGTAGGTAGTAACTAGACATTGTGGCTAGTGGCTAGTAGCTAGTAGCTACAAATCAGCCAGTTGATATCGAAAACACTGCCACCATGCAAACTTAATGGCACGGATGATTAGCAATCTTTTACTGTGCATTTTGAGCGGATTTTTTTTAATACGCATAATCCTATGGAATCAGTTGTCGCCAGCGGTATTTCCGAACCGCTACGACTTCTTTGACGACTTTTTGACTTTCAAGAACAGAGCACACTCCTTCCGTAAAGATCGGCAACGCAGTTACGATTCTCCAAGTGTTGCAGCTGTTATGGGTGACGGTTATGACCTTCTAGGTTGAACCGCTCGCTCATTTGCCTACTATTTCTAAGAAAAAAACCTATTCATGTAGCAAAAATCGAACCATAGCCCTCCATGTTACAAAGCAAGCGGTTAGCCACTGCGTTACGGAGACATATAAACAGCAAATAATGGTAAAGTTTCAATATACTCCACGTTTTCTGTCTCAATTTTGAATTGAGTCACTCTTATGATTTTCGCTTAATATTCGAACTTTCAGTCCCTGGGGAAATCGTTACTTTTAAGTTTATTGCTTTAAATATCTCTAGTGAAATAATAACTTAAAATAAACTTACTATTAATAGGTAACATTAATATTGTATTAATAAAACGAAAGACATACAGTTTTTAAAAAAAATCTTTAACGAAAATTTTATTGTTGTAAACCGAGTTTATAAAATGAATAAGGTTCTCGATTTCTATTAATTGAACAAGTTTAATAAGATCTTTTTAGATACTGGCTGAACTCCAGAAACGTCCTGTCAAAGCATTTTTATTCTTTTTTCTATGTCTATCTTCAGATACAAGATACTGGGTGGCATGAGAAAGTTTTCTATGTGCAAAGTCACGTAAACCAATTTCTATGCAGATCCGATGAACGTTATGCGAAATCTATTCATTTCTAGTATTTTTCGTATTAATAATACCAAAAGCACATATAATTGTATGATTAATATTAATAATAATTTTTGTACATTTCGAGCATGATAAATCTTTGTTCTTATTTTCTAACTTAGAGCATTTTTCTTTTTCTAATTTTTACTGAGAAGAATCATATTTAAAAAAAAAGTGAAGAAGAAGTGTAAAATCAAAGTGTCGGTTATTTATTTTACTTTCACTACAATGGTCACGTGTTCCCGTCCGACTACAACGTGGCTGTCTTCAAGTGAAGATTAAATAAGCCGCTTAAAGATTTGTGCGCTTTACCACCTAAAACCACATCGTCACGTAATAGCAAGTGAAGTTGTGATCAAGTATGGATCTATAAAACATAAAAAAAATATCTCATGTTCATGTTTTTTTTTTATTGTAAGTTTAGACACACAAGCGGGCGGTTTACCTGGTGGAGTGGAAACCGCGTTGGCGACCTTCAGGGAAGGAGTAGGCTTTTCTTGAAGGCCTCCAAGTCGAAGCGCTGGCGACAACTGATTCCACAGGGTAGTTCTTCGTGGTAATAAAAGTAAAATATTTGTTGCCAATATCAGGTATACCTATTTACTCTTTCCAATAAAAAAGACGCAAAAAAATAATACGTGGTGTTTAATTGTCTCCTTTTCGTCACAAGCTAAAATATTGTAAATGTTATATAGCAACTGAAATGTTAATATATGTTCAGGGTAATAATCTCTCGAACAAACTTTTATGCGGCCATTGAGTTAAGTAATCCGATCGTCTATATTGAGGTTCGGATAATAGCTTGTTGAATAACAAATAACTTAGTTAATAATTGTCAATTTTCAGCGCCTTATTAGTTTGGAAAAGTGTATATTTGTTGCAATGAAACCATCTTTATTTATATATATCAATGTACAAATATTATTTTAACAGTGATGGGCCAACAATTGTCCTCGATTTTACCTGATGTTAAGTGAAAATGAGGCCGTAGATGATGAAGCGTGTTCGCCCAAAATGCTACTGACTCTCACATGTATGACTACTAGGACATAGCAATGATGTTATGGCGGCAGATTTACATTGAAAGAGGCAGCTAGCCAGGCGGGCTCGTAAAATCCTACTGTCATCCAGACTATTACATTAATTAACACGAGATTTACAGCACCCGTGATTTTGACGTAACATTAACTGATAAAAAATTCTGTACACTTATATGCGTTCGCCTTTATTAATTTTTTTTATTATTTATAGCAACATTGCTTTCCACTTTTCTTGTAAAATCGAAAATATAAGGAAACAACAATAAACCAACTTACTTGCTTGTAAAGAAAACTATGAAAAATTGTCCGTAAATCTAGTACTAATCATGAATTGGGAATGAAATCTCTTGAAGACTTCATCTATTTAATATTTAATAGCCAGTCTAAGAATTTACGAGATGAACGGGTGATTTACGACATAAGTAACATAAAACAGAAACGACCTTTTCGAACGAAAAATTATACACTAAAACCTCCCAAGTATATTCTTTAATCAGTGACAGCATAAGAATTACTTTAATAATAGTTTATAACATTTTTATTTTGATTATCATTTGATAATTCACATTCTATTATTATAATAACAGGTGATGAAAAACAAAATTAATTAATCCTTATTAAAATAAAATAAAAAAAAATTATAACAGTATAACTATTTAAATAATAAACAATAATTGGAACGGGCTTGGAAAAGGCTTCTCCCAAGAATATTAACACCTTTTACTTTTCATTCAATCCATTGTATTAACGGATCATCTAGTGGAATATAATATTGATAAAAAAAATATCGAGCGATAGATATCCAATAAATAAGTACTGTGAAAAGCGGAACGATCCAATTATTATCAGTAGAAAGGATTTTCAAGAAAACTCATCGTTGATAAACAGTATAATGACCGTAATTGTGTTTCTGAATTTATGTACTATACTCATGTATGTAAGACTTTATTTTAATATAATTATAAAAAATGTTCATGTAAATTATATAAATTTTATTTTTGTTTTTTTTTTATTGATATGACAGAAAGGGTTTTACTACAACAGTTCACGTTACAATGCATAATATGTTTGAATAAATAATTTTCAAAATGAATTATACTACGGATAATTATCGATCTTCCTTCTAACTCGTGAAAGATATTGATGAATTTTATACTTTAATATAAAACTTTAACGCTCATCAGGTGTTAAAGAATGAAGGAATTTTAATTTGAACATTTAGATAATAAGTTCTCTCTCAGATTGGCGTACCCGGTGGAAGGAATCAATAAAGTCGACAAGTTATGATAAAATTGTGCTGATTATAGCACAAGATTTATCTAGGTTATGGTTTTGTAAATAAAATGAAAAAATTAGCGGTTTTTTATTTTTTTAAATGTTTAAGATGCTCAAATATATATTTAAGTAAAATAGAGTTTTATAGTTGTTTATTTTAGTATATATTTAAAAATATTTATGTATGTATATCGGTTTCTGATAACATACTATAAGTGCTGTATAGCTACATACCTTGTTATCAGAGTACCATGTCTGAAATATGTTCGAAATACTTATTGAAATAATTATTAGCAGTTGGGGAGTATCCGATAAAGAATTTCCAAAGAAGAAAAAAAAAAGTTGATTTTACCACTTGTATTGTAAAATTTATGCTAAAGTGAAAATACTTATAAAAAGAGACAAATTTAAAAATTAAAAAAAAATTAAAAATGGAATAAAAGTAGATTTTTAGAATGGAACGCGAGGTCTCCGGAATACCACTTGAACCACGTTTTTGTTTGAAAAATGCAAAGTATTCCACGATGGAGGGCAACATATTCAAAATAACTGCTTGCATGAGAATAATTTAAGCAAATGGGATGTAAACTCGCGCAGGCCGTCGCACCACCGGAACACATTTTATAATTTAACAAAACAATGGTGTATGTGTGTAAAGAAATTTATAGGATTACAGCTTAAGAAGTATATGGTAAGTTTATTTAGTAAAATCAGCTGTTTCTTTATCTACTAATAGGCCCCACAGCGCGATGGTTTTCCGCTTGCTTTATAACACGGGGGTCCCAGCTTCGAATCCTGGACTTTATGAGTAGCGAAATATAAATGGTATTAGGATTTTTTCGACCATTCTCAATGTCCTTCTGCCGCCATAACAGTGATATAAGAGAACCAGAAGTATCCTCGACAAGTACGCTACTCGTTCTACAGCCTCATAGTACAGGTAAAGTTTTAGTTCATTGTCGATAAAAATAACAGTTGAAAATCGATAACTACTTCGTAGAATCAGACTATTATAAGCCATTATTTGACATATGTCCCAAAGTCAAGGCTTTTTCCTGATATTTGTTTATAGACAGAGTTAGCAATTTCACCGATTTTGCTATCCCACAGGCTAGTTATTTGACGATTCTATGTTTGTTTTAATATACTTTCTCATATTTGTTGTATATGATACACCGGTTGATTTTTCAACAACCAACGCAATCAATACAAACAAAACAAAATTATAAGTAAGGACACTTTTTAGTATTATTTTTTTTTTCTAGAGACTGTATTATTAAAGCTTTGTAAATTAAAAAAGGAAAAGAATAAAAGAAATAATGTGAGAATAATAGAAAAGTTATAGCACATAACGAAAAATTCTTGAATTATCGTTTTCAAGTAGGAAAGACAAATATTTTTCTGCAGAGATTTCATTTTTATCGAGTAACTGGTAAAGTTAGGGACGTGCGTACTTGACTGCTCTTTCACAGATAACTTTTTCCGGCACTCGAGAGTGTGAACTTGATAAAATGAATCACTGCGGAGGTTTTATCAAAGCAATATCAAATTTTTTTACACGAACATAATTATGTTTGCGCTAAGAAGTTGTAGCGAAACAGTTAGTACCGAAAAATATTATTTTACGTGGCTTTAAGTTGGGGGCAATTTATTATTTATATCGATCCAGTGAATGAATGAAGTGACATCATTCGTGTCAATAAATAATAATAATAATTCATTTTCGATTGTTCACACGTACATACATTGATTCTTGTTAGTTTATTTTTAATCGTTTATTATATTTAGTATTTTGTAGGTTATAGAAATTTATGACATCGTTATAGGTTTCCATACCCAATTGGTGAGAATCGGAACTCTATCACAGAGACTGCCCTCTGTTTGTCTGTTCGTCTGTTGGCGGGCTCTGTCTCATGAACCGTAATAGGTAGTGTTGAAGTTTTTACAGATTGTGTATAAATAATATAATACTTGCAAGAAGTAATTTTATAGAAGTTTATGGTATGGAGCCCTTCCTGGTGCGAGTCAGAAGCGCACTTGGCCATTAATTTATTATTATTTGTCGTTCGTTGAACACAAGCTGAAACTTTATTAAATAGGACATAATTGTAATCGTATTATAATAATTTACTTCAAATTGTTTTGATAATATAAGTAGACATAATTTGCTTGTATCACAGCAAATGAATAATGAAATATTACAAATATTTGATTAAATTTTTTATATATGTACCAATAACAAAAAAAAAACGGATGACAGTTATAAAAAATTAAATCTTGAGGAAAATAAAGAGAAAATGTGAATTTTATACGAATTGAAATGTCATCCCTTTCAAAAACAGCTCTTAGAAGTCGATAGCATATCTAGAAATTAATGCTCTTGAAACAGAGAAATCTGGATTGGTCCTTTATACGTTATATTTTTTTTTTGCTGGAAATAGTTAATAGTGTAACAGAAGTCGTTTAAATAAATTAGTGCAAATGCATGCGTAAAATAATTTATTCTGTGAACAGTATACTTAGTGGAGTTATTCACGTTTTTAAAATGGTCGCTTATTAAATGAAGTAAGCCAACTAGTTTTATTCATTAAACCACAGCAATGTCAATCATTAATGTTCTATTCACATAATAATGCACACAAAATTACTTTTGTATTATACAGACCTCGTAGTAAGTTTTTCAGCCATATTTGTTCTCTTACATCATAAAATTGCGAAGAAAACACTTAGCAGATATATGTCGTAAAAGTGTTTTATAGTAATAAAATAAGGTTAAGGTTACAATAATTATTTTTATTAGAATTTAATTTAAACTTTTAAAACTTACTCATCCACACTAATATGTAAAATTAGGCAAAATCAGTTAGATATGTATATCCATAGAGCTAAACAATTTTTTGTGTTTAAACAGTTGTGTTACTTTTGTACCCAAAAAAAAAAAAATAGACGAAAATCCTTTCAAGTATTTGAATACTGTTGCAATTTGTCACTAAGATACAGTTTTTTCTCTTGCGTTAACAGTTGAGAAAAGTCTAAATAAATGTAATAATAATACCGAAATTCTTTCGTTAATTGTTACTTCCTACAGCGGTTTACGGTATGTATAAAGAAATTTGTCGCATCTGGTCATGTTCAGTCATGAGTCTGAACTATTGACACGTCTGATTCGACAAGCGCCGTGGACACAACTCTCCTGGGAACTATACCGGGATCCCTTGTTATTTATTATTTTTTCGTTATATTAACACTTACAACCGCTAGCTGATTCTTAGACTCTTCGACGCCCACACTCGCCCACGTTCAGCTCGTTATTCTACTTATTCCAACTGAACCCTATTAACTAACAAACTATCAGACGATTATTTAGTTTTTAGGTTATTAAAAAAACACACAACTTAAGTCATTAAGAGTTTAACTTACTTTTTAGGCCAAAAATACAACCGGATAAGGAAGTTATTTTTTCGAGACCGGTCGGTAATATGTCAAGATGAGAGGTGTTCATAATGTTAAAAGTGTACTTCTAGCATTATTACATTATATTAATATTTTCGTACACGATAAACTTCAGTTTGCAAAAAATATTAACTAAACTGAAAAAAATTGCATAATACTAGTCATGTCGTATTTTTATTTAACGCGAATGAAGCAAACGTGGTAGAAGCTAACCCAAACATACATATTACTCGCTTAGCAGCTTTTAGTCACCTAAATATTTACACTTTTAACTTAAAAACCTCTGAAATTTTATGTAACTAAGCCTAAAAAAAATTAAAAGTAATAAATTTCGAGGTTGTGAGCAAAACGGAGTATTATGTTCCTGATTTCGTTAATTTGAATTTTATTCATTATAACAAAGTATTTCTGATGATATTATATCATGTGGAATACAGAGAGCGACTAAGATTTCAACAGATTATAAAATACTTCTTTGTTGTGGTAGATAAATAAGTGCTAGTGGCGGTTTTTATTGTATTACGATTTATTAATAATAAACATAACACTACATTTTAAATATCCATAAACTACGATCACTATCAGATTGAATGCGAGGTTGTTTGCCACCTCACTGGTATAAAAAGAAATCAAGACGTATAATACACCTAGTGCTCGAGCTAATTCTAATATAATTATCGGCGCGAAATAAACTCAGATCGCTTATATACAAAGTGACGTCATTTTTCGACACTGAGTAAAGAGCGTGGTGGGAAAGTTAGTGTGTCGATGATATATGCCATCAAACATGTGATACTGAGCATGTATGAGTTCTAATAAGTTTGTAATCCATTTATATATTGACAAGGATTAATATCGGTATTGCCATTAAATTTACCTGCATCTTACACAAACATAATTTAAACTACACAAGGTTTTTCAATTAAAAAAGTTAAAAACATTAGGTAGAATTGAATAATTAGCAATAAATATTTCTTTTCCCTTAATGTTTTATTACTTATATAAAAGTATTTCATTCAATGTAATAATATGCTTTCGAGTTTAATTTTTTTTTCTATAATTTTGTTCAAATCCTACAAATATATTTTACGCTTAGAAACGCTGCGTCGATTCCGTTCGTCGGATATTAAATCGATCTCAAAAGACTTCGTACAATTCTTAGCATTACGTTCTAGGAATAAAAATAAGAGATAACTGAATCAGTTTCTTGCCGTAAACCAATCAATAATTAGTTCTTTATTCGAACAAATATGACGTCATAGATTCGAATTAAATATTATATATGGTTTATAGTACGTTGCAAAATAATATAGTTAAGAAATTTCGAACATAGGAGTCTCATAAGAATATACACTGCTTTTTATGCATAGTATAAAATAAAAGTCCTTGCTAATATACTAAGAATATTTATTGTATAACAAGATGATCAGGAAATTCATTTAATGGTTGGCGATAGTTCTAATGTCTGTAGTTGTAATATTAGTGAGACATACAGGAGTAGATTATCTTGGGATATAAAATTTAAAATTTAACTGTCACTCTAATTATGCAAAGGTTTAGACTAAGACAATGATGTGATGGGGACTCGCTTTTTGTATGTTAACGTTTCTTCGTTCAAATAAAATTATGTATTGCTATTTAAGAGCAGAAATGTGCAACACGCTTAAACGTTTAAAATATTCAATATTTAGTCAATAATTCTCTTTCTTGTGATTGTCTTGCTGATTATAGAAGAAAACTAGAAAAGCTATCGGATAGACTCAGCAGTTTGCGGATATGGAAAATACGGCAGTTAACTGACCA
>DWQX01007270.1:0-10322 GCA_018245475.1 Pharmacophagus antenor | reverse complement strand
TTTAATAAACCCCCCCCCCCAAACTCCCCTGCCTCCCCACCACGGCGTGATAATACGCTTTGGAAATGCGACTTGTCTTGATTGAAGGCGCGCATGTGTGCGAATGTTGATGATATTCTTTAATAGTTTGTTTGTGTTTGAAATAACTCGATCGAACTCGATTTTCTATAGTCGTCGATAATTTCGAAAGTATAATGCTAGGATTAGACTTACTCGCACACGGATGAAAGAGTGAGTTGTTTACCTGAGAACAAAAGACAAGTTAGGTAATTAAATTCTCATAATGATGAAAAAATTAACTCCACAGCATTTAGTTACCGCAATTAACACAAGATTGAAACGCAATTCAAAGTTATAATTATAACATATTAAAGTGAAAGGCGGAAACTAAGTTAACGTCTTACATTGGTAAGCACACTCATTCTGCACAATTCAAGTCGAATGTTATAATTTAATTAATAATGGCATTTCAAATTATTAGTTCAGATAAATTTTATGCAGTGTCATTGATGTAATGGAATGGAATAATCTTTATTGGACAATTTAGTGTGATGTAAAATAAAATATAAAGAAACACGTAAATAATTTAAAAAATGTACAAAAAACGGTCTTACTGTTAAAAGCAATCTCTTTCATACAACCTTTGGATTGATATTTACTTTAACCTCTTCATGCCCTTGGCCACATATTTGAATGTTTAGTTTTGCATTTACATTTAAATATCATTAATATATAGATGAAAATCTTTAACATATTGTATTGCAATATTTCTTTATATATTTTTTTATGCTTTATATCAGTATTTCTTTGATGAAAATAAAATTAATAAGTTTTATTGGAACTGTAAATTTACTAATATTTCTGTTCTGTTAATTAAAAATTGTCCTTGGAGAGGTTAAGAATAAATGTATGATAGATAAGGTAGGTAAAAATGTATAGTGTGTATATAAAGCAAAGTTTTATATACATTACATAAACATACATGACTTGAATTTATTGATCCAAGCGTTACTTTGTGGAACTCTGTGACCAAATATTACAAAACATTGATTTGCTAACATTAGCTTTTATTCTCTTTAAATTACAATCTCGATGCATATAATGGTAATATATGAAAGAAGAGAAATAAGAACGGAAGAAGAGGCATGCTTGCGAGATATAATCATATAAGAAAATCAGATAAAGTCGTGAGTAGGACCTATCATAACGTGACAGAAGGAACATTCTAAAAAAAATTAAAAAATCTCGACGCGTTTCGCTATTACACGTTGCATCTTCATGTATTCCACGTGCAATATAGTTACACACATTGATGTACATATAGACTATTGGTCATTCTTTACGACAAATAACCCTTACCATCGGACTATATCAAGATCACAATAAGAAACCGATACGAAGACCAAATAGAGATTAGTACACGGGTTCAATCAGCCGGCCCATTTGTCCGGCCGGCGACGCATTAAGGCCCGCAGTAGAACGAGCGCTGGGCGGAGCGGACCCGTAAAGCATCGGAGATATACAGCGGCTACCGTTGCCCGAGGGCGGCGATTAATAAGTATGTTAATACTGTACACGACGAGGAGCAACGTGTTAATTGCGGTGCCGAGACTCTGCGCTAATTTCAAAATGCTCCCATTCGAATTTCGAACGTCGCGGTTCTCGAACGTTCCACGATTCGTTTTTTAATTACCGCGCTTGATTTTCGTACCGGCCTTATGCCTTTTCACTGATGATTCCGAACGCATATACTATAGAATTAATAAAAATAAAAAAGAAAACAACAACAAAATGAGTTTGATTTACACGCTCACAATTAATTGAGAGAGAACTTTTCAATTTTTAATTAAAATTATACGTACGTTTTGTAAGAAAAGGACGGAATAACTTTTTTTTAAGATGAAAGCGATGTTATAAAAAAAAATGAACAACACTCGGTGAATTTTAAAATCGTTCTTGCCAACTTTTCGTTTTAATCATATAAGTTTTAATTGGGAAGACGGGTCGTGCACAAAAGTTGTAAACAGAGGTCACGAATGGAAGCTCTCACGAAGTTCCACAAACGGTTAAAGCTGACGGTGGAATTCATCATACACTCATTGGAAATGTTATGTTAATGTAATTAGAGCGATGCAAAACAAGTAACGAGTCCACCTTAGTTATAACAACTCGCCCACAACTCATTGCGGCACCGCACGCCGCCGCAATACAATTTCAGGATCGGAATGGAACCTCTTTGATGCGATCTTAAACTAACTGAATTCCCGAACAAGTCCGTCGTTCATGCGCTAAGCTGCGTCTGCCAACAACAAATTCAACAGACTAAGCATACGTGCATTCAATTATTAGTTTTATGTTATTATAAAATAGGGTTGATTTTATGTCTATTCAAATTCTGATCGAATTGAGGATGTAAATGTATAGACCCTCATCAGTATTTATTACGGGCATGTCGAATGCTGACATCCGATAGTTTATATTTAAGAAATTTTCTGAGGCGTATCATGTTAAATTTCAACATGGAGAAAAGTCTTTTGTTGATAAACATATAAACCAAAAACTACACCAAACTTTATCACGCACCATGTTCATGTGTCAAAAAATACGTATCGTGTCGCTAACAGTAATGTCAGATTTGTCTTGGTCAACATCATGCATTCGAGACCGCGCACACACACACATGCACACACAGGTACATAGGTTTTTCGGTAAATACAATTATAACTGATTTGTAGATAAATAGCAACGTGCATTTAACGCGTTAATGCCATTTAAGTGAATTCTTTGAACGAGACCAAAACACTAGGAAATTAAATCATAGAGTTGGTCTGTAGAAAGAGAATATTGGAGGCTCGGAAAGCTCGCGCCACATGAGACTATTGTCTTTGAACAAGTATTAGAAAGCATGACACACAACCTCACGGAATCCTCAAACCTTTAATAGGAACAATCGGAATTAGTATTTTGCTTAAAGAACATAAGATAATCCATTGTTGTTTACAACGGATCAAATTACAGGCTTATACAAATTGTAGATAATGTAATATTATAACTATTCACTATTACTATATAAATTGATATAATATAATATAAAGAGTTAAAGATTGTTAGTTTTCTTGGCGCAGTGATTTATCGCTTGACTTATTAAACGAAAGGCTCGAGTTCTATTCACGGGCTACATGAGTAATAATTTCAATTTCAATCTGCTAATAACAGCATTGCTGTGTTCCGGCAGTCACACATGTGAGAGCTAGAAGTGTTCTGGGCGATCACACTTCACCATCTATTACCACATTGTCATTTAACATTTGGTGAAATCGACGTATAGAGTGGTTTACACATAGCCCATGAAATTAAATATAGGTAACTTGTATAATAAGTTATTTGTGGATAAATGAAAACGCAATAAGAATAAACATGTTACGTGATTTATGAGTCCAGTGACGTAATCTTATTGTTTATATCCTACTTAATGCAACAGGCAAAGGGTTTTATGCCATACAGCCAAGTTTATTTCGATTATAATGAAATGAGTTTCTTGAAAGCTTTTAATAATAGATACACCGATAAGAGATAACGAGACAAGAAATATTTATGAACAAATTATAAATTCCCTTGATTAGTTAATGTTTTAAATGTAATGTAAACAATTTAAAAAGTACAGTTGAATACGTTGAAATGTTCGCAGGCCGGATGTATATGGAACTCGTTCAAGCAATAATGTAACGGGTGGCGTCTCCTTATTAAACGTGCATCATGCGAAGATAAATGCATTTCGAAATTAATTAATTAAACTGCATTCATAATTACGGAACTGATAAGATATGGAGGCGGCAAAAAGAACGATTAGAGTACTACGGGCGCTTGATTGGACGCGTTTCTTGCTTTTATTTAACGATACGTGTTTGCCCTTACTTGTTAGTCATTAACCTTTCGTACATCTTCGATAATGAAGTGGAGCTTATTTCAAATATTTTGGGAATATCATCAAGTAAAATTATCTCGTAGATATGTATATATTAGAGCGCGTTAGTAGATGCTTCTGATATTAAAGAACTAGGTCCGTATACATTTAGTATTGTATAATAATGCAATTCCTTTTTAATAATTTTTGACTGTCCCGTGGCGCAGTGGTTTACCCTTTTGCTTTGTAATGCGGAGGTCCCGAGATCGTTTCCCGGGTCACAAGAGTTGTGGAGTCATCTCAAGAGGTGTGGAATGGTGGTAAGGTTTTTTGAACCAGCTCGTCGGTCTACCACCCTCAATGTCAATCTGCCGCCATAACAGCATTTGCTGTGTTCCGGCAATGGTACATGTGAGAGCTGATGTATTCTGGGTGAACACGCTTTACCATCTACGGCCTCATTGTTACTTAACATCGGGTGAAATCGAGGTCAAGTTTTTTTCATATAAGATAAACAAAATATAAAACATAAAAAGAAACATGTTACGATTTATGTTATATACTTACAGTTGAATACTAGCCGCGTTGATATATAGGACAATCAGTATGAACGTTGAATGTTGCAATGTAGTCTATGTATATAGACTACAAAACATTTTATTTATAGGAGTAATAAAAATAAAATCCACAGTCATGCTCAAGTATTGCATGTTCTCGCACATATACGTATAATATTAACTATATATATTTGCACGTGTACATAAAATTATATATGAAAAGTTATTACTGTACAAATCTTATAAAACGATAAGCAACTTCTAAATCTTCGCCGGGTGACATTAACCGTGAAACTAATTTCGTAGCTGCCAATTAACGGTCCTATACTTAGCGCGGCAATAAATCTCATTATCTGTAGATAATTTCACTGTTACCGCACGGCGGTGTAGCCGACCAACAAATATAACGAAAGTCGGTACGTTGAGTTAATTAAATAAAATGCGGGCGTTTCGCGGTCGCACGCGATTCGCGCGGATCTGAACGCTTTGCATATTGATTAAGATCGGCGGTCCGGTCGCGCGGGTGTGGCATAACAGCGCGCGCGCAGCCGCTGCGGTACGACTGATTTATAAGGAACTTGCACCATCTTTCCTGCATTTCACTGCTCACGTGACTCAGTGGCATAGTGGAGTACGAATCGCGGGGATCTTTCCAATCCGCTTGACTAGCTAACACCCTCAGTGTCGATCTGCCATAACAGCATTGCTGTGTTCAGGCAGTCGCACATGTGGGAGACAGAGGTATTCCGAACAAACACGCTTCCCTATCTAAGACCTCGTTGCCAACTAACAATTAACAATGAATAACGGTGAAATCGTGGCCAAGTGTTAGCTTATAATCATATGATCAGAATAGGTGGAGTGATCTTTACAAGACTGGTACTAATTAAAAAAAGAGTGGCCGAAGAACGTGATCAATGGCGAGCACTTGGAGGGCCATCTCCGGCAGTCGACTGATAAATTTTGTTGACGACAAATATATTTATATCTAATCTATATAATAAAATACAAAAACATATACTAACAACTTCCACGACTTTAATCGTAAATATTACGATTGAATTACAACCTCAACGCATTTCGCTACTTCACGAGCTGTCTTTAAGAGATGTTGTTCGAGAATATGACTCGGAAATATTTTTTTTTTCTCATATAAAATAGTTCTACGTGATTTTACAGTCAATTTATTTTTTTATTAACGTGTCCTCAGTCTATAAACCTTTTTCTTCCGTGGAGCAGTCATTTACCGTTAGGCCACGTGTGCAATCGAGTCTAGATTGTTGTAGACTTCTGTCTAGCTATCACCCACAATGTCAATCTACCTTAAGAGTTGCTGTGTTTCTGTTGTCATACATGTGAGAGCTAGGAATATTCTGAGCGAACACGCTTCACCACCTTAACGTCAAGTTAAATTAATATCAAGTGATAATCCATTGCTGATAACAAAAGTTTAATGTAAAGAACTTCAGAAATTAGTATGGGGCTCTTGTTTATTTTGTGTTAAGTAGGTTGGGAACTTCCTGTTACGTTAGAAGATACACTTCGAATTAAAAATAAAATATCTATAAACCAATGACACGATTCTCCTTATGATCAATAAACAGTTAATATCGTTTTCAACGTGATTTATTTAATAACAACACATAGTTACACAGCATTCGTTACAATCGTGGTAAATATGTAAATATACGATTGGAACGACGTTGATTATTAAAATAATTATTGAAGTTCGTTAATATGTTTAATGGCTTATTGCAAATTATAATAGCGGCGAGCGGGCCGCCGGCTTCATTAGCCGTTCTTATGTTATTGCGAAACATTCGCTTTGGATACGTTTAATCTCATTTAGTGACAGGAAACCTCGTGTTGCAGGACCACGATTATAGTACAGAAGCGTCGATATCACATACAAACTTCAAACCGAATGTTACTCTATTCCAACATGCTTAATGTACACATTCGCCTGTTTGTTTTTAACTAGGCTGCTTATTAGTAAGAGCTTAGCATGATAAGTTCGGACGAAATACATAAAATTAGCTTTTAACATTCCCTTGCCGGGGGAATTATCATTTGCATAACAAGTTAATCGTTTTATAATTACACGGTTGACGTATTGTTTTTTTTAAATAATACGTGTTTTTCCTCGTCAGGGATCCGCAGACACGCACCACTATATGGTCTAGTAAATCTAGGAAGTTAAACGGAAAAATTAAAAAAAAAACAAAATAACCTTCATAAATTAATTTCTAATAGATTGAAATACAGTTATATGCAAAATTATTGCATGCCATTTTTAGCGATAGTATTTTATTTACAATTGTTAATCCATTAATATTTTTCAAAATATATTTCTTTTATATTATGTTCAAAGAGTAGTTATGATCTATAAAATTCATCAGTATATCTTAGTTTAGAGGTCTCTTTAATGTGTAAAATTAAAACGTACTTATAAAGCATTGTAGATAATGAAAATAGATCTTTTTTAATTTATTTACGTATTCCCCAAGTAACTCATCATCACGTTAAGCTAACGACCCCCACTGCTAAGTCTTCCAGAACGATCTACGCACCGTTTGGACTTACAGTGCCAGGGTTGAACGGCTTTCTACGCCCTTCATCTGCTAGTTTTTACTTGAGTCTAAGTCTATCAATACATGGCCGCACTTGAAGACATATTTGTCTCAATAATCTTATACCACTGGATTAAAATATGAAAATATGAAGCAAAAAATAATATATCTATTTTTGATTTTTGGCTCAACCTATTTGAAATAGAAACACTAAAGCAGTTTACTGAAGTTTGTGTATAACCAAAGAAATTATATATTTTTAAATTTCACGTGCAGGTACCGAAATATAAGAAAAAAATTATAATTTGTGATGCCAATATTGCAAATTTTAATTTCCCTCAGACAGTTCATGTGAAAATAATAACCGGATATTTTTGCAATAATTTATTCTTATTTACCACTCGATATAGACGCGATCCAAATAGCGCGTTCACGAGAATATCGACTTACCGCTCTCTAGATAAGAAATAAAATGGCACATCAAACTAACCAATTACATCGAGTCTCAAAATCGTGTATGCAATTATAGACCGGATCTATTTTAATTAGGAGCGAATATTGAATTTAAACGGAGTTTCTTAATATGAATGTTTTCATATTGGTCTGATACACCAGTGAGATTTGTGGAGCCATATTTTGTATTGCGAATTCTCAGTTTCAATTAGATAATATCTTTAAGATGCAAATCGTGGTTAAATTATAATGATGATAGAGCAGGCTGTTACAAACTGCATCGATTCACTTTTAGTAGGTTTCACCGGCTACGTGGCGTAAAAGTTTACCGCTTGATTCCTATCACGGATGTCCTGGATTTGTTTCCAGACCTACATATATGTACAGCGGAGTTTGAATAGTGGTACGGTGGTACGGTTTTCTGGGATCTTCATCACCTTCAACGTCATCCTCTTCCCATAACAGCGTTATACATATACAGGCAGTTATACATATGGTAGCTAGTACCACCATCACCATCTATAAACTCATTGTCATCATGCAAAATAGAGGTCTAATGTAAAACCCATAGGTGATAAAAGAAAACTATTATTCCAATATTAAAAATCCTTAACATAAAACAATCATTTTTTTACCAATATAGAAAGTGCATGGAAAAAAAAATGCTCAACGGGAATTTTTATAAAGTATATCGCAAAGAGGCGCCACGTAAAAGCATTTTCGAACGGGGCACGTATACGTATAGCTTCGCGTTGATTTTATTAAAAGCAAAATAACAATTGCTGCTCCCGCGCCGGCGCTGCTTGGCGGGGGCCGGCCTACGGTCTTACTTTAATTGCGTGTTACATAAATTACGTTAGAGTTATTACAGTCCGGCCCTGGACGCGCGCCCGGAGGTAGCTGCCGCATCTCGAACAGTGGCGGCCATCCGAATCGATTACTGTAAGACGTTCATCGATAAATATACATCTATATAAATCGATTTTTAACTCGCATCGTAAGGGAATTGTGTCATTATTTTGACGCGCATTATCTGTGTATATGTGTACAGATTTTTTAATTATTATACTTTATCACGTGATTGTTGCGATGCGTACATAAATATTTGTATTCATGTGTTGAACTGCCTCTGTGGCACAGTGGTTTACCGCGTTTGATTCTGGTAAGTGTGGATGGTAGGTTTTTTCGAACACGTCTCGCTAGCTGCCGCTCTTAATGTCAACCTGCCGCCATCACGGCGTGTTTATATTCCGGCTGTCCTAAATGAGAAGCGGAATATTCCGAGCTAGAACGCTTCAGTATGTACAATACATAAATCAAGAAATTTGCGTTTTATGTGTCTCACTTCACAAACGGTTTAACCAATTTTGACATCTTTTTGCAATCCTTAGGTGTGTTCATAGTTACATTCGTCTTTTTAACGCCATTCAAGATCGCAACAATTCTTTTCTGCCGTCCAGTTCGTCCGCTTCAATTAAAAAACTATGAAAACGTAACACTAGAACGATCCGAAGCCAATTTATTCAAAGGCAGGCTCATTATCATAATATTAAAACGATAATAAATCACAATGGTACCAATTAGTCCACAGCCGGGCTTACGAGGTACGAGACATTGTAATGCGGACTAAAAACTGCGTTCGAAATCCGCTTATGATTCATTTAAAGTGAAAACGCATCGCACAAGGATATCCGCTACGTGTTCACGAGATCTCTCCTCAATTACGCAATTATAAATTTCTTAAATCAACGCGTAACTTTTAACCACTTTTTATGTGATGTATGACCACTTTTTATATGATAAATGTTCTGTTATGATTATAAAGTTATTCGAATATCATTTTAGTGTTTAAGATACTAGTGATTATTACATAAAATTATATTTATGTGTACATATTATGAACATCTAAAAATACATTTAATGGTATTTAGAAATATTTTAATCCGCTAATACTGCCAATATAATGAGCAATATAGGGGCGCAAAGATTAATTTTTAATAATTTGGTTTGTCTCTCTCTCTCTTTCTCTCTATGTATTTCCGCGTGTTAAACAAAATGAAATTTAAAATAATAACATGTATGACTATAAGTATGCCTGTAAATATTTGAAAAATACTTTATAAAATATATTTTTTTCTTTTTTTGATTCTAAAAAGAAAAACATAGGATTGTATGTAACAAAACTATAAAAGTTTATGGCAAAAGTCACTTAAAATGGCACATGCATTTGAATTGTTAGAAGGATTAATAGAACACTGATAAATATGGCGATGAGAAAAATTGACAAAAACTATGCTTATATTCATTAGGTTGGCTAATCGTCACTTCATTAGTCAGATACGAAGTTCAACATGCTGTCCTGTGAGGGTAGTGAGTACCGGCAGTAACATTTTACTATGTTATGGTAGAAACTATGTGTATAGTGGTGTGAAATTGACAAAAACTATGCTAATATGCATTACGTTGGTTAATCGTACACTTCATTAGTCAGATACGAAGTCCAACATGCTGTCCTGTAAGTGTAGTGAATACCGGTAGTAACATTTTACTGTATTATGGTAGAAACTATGTGTATAGTGGTGTGAAATTGAGCTAATCGAGAGTGAAAACGTCCACGATTTCTATTTAACGTACTAATTTGCATCCAGCACTTTCCGCTGGTCACGACGCTTACAATCTAAACTTAAGGAACGACTTTCGTGCTTTACGTTTTCACTAACCAAATAATTTTGTTTCCAGTTAATTATTTCTTTAACACTACATTTACCGGACCAGTCATTTTGACTGAACGACCCTATATAAGAAGTTACGTATACTGATATGCGTTTGATATTTTTA
>DWQX01007269.1:0-10323 GCA_018245475.1 Pharmacophagus antenor | reverse complement strand
CGTTCATGGTGACCGCCATCATGGCTCCTTCTTCTTGCGCCGGCTTCCGGGATACATCGTTGCAGAAGATGGCACCCGGACAGCAATCCGGCCGGGTAGCGGAAGGGTCAGTCCTTGGCCTTCGCGGCTTTCGCTGCAGCCTTGGCGGCCTGTTTGCTGGCGCGGACCTTGACCAAGGACTCGGGGTCCACGATGTCAGCGACGGACAGGAAGGCGCCCTCCTCGCCGTAATGGCCGGCAGCTTCCCGCCAGCCCGGCGCCTGGAGGCCGCGCTGCTTGCCCAAGAGTGCCAGGAAGATTTTCGCCTTCTGGTCACCGAACCCCGGGAGGGCCTTCAGCCGGCGGAGCACCTCGGCACCGTCCGGGTCACCTTTGGTCCAAATGGCGGCGGCGTCACCGTCCCATTCGTTCTGCACGGCCTCTGCGAGCGCCTGGACCCGGGCGGCCATGGAACCGGGAAAGCGGTGGACCGCCGGGCGTTCCTTGAACATCTCCACGAATGCCTGGGGCTCGTGGGCTGCGATGGTTTCCGGCTTGAGGGACCCGATCCGGGTCTTGATCTTCTCGGGCCCGGCGAACGCTGACTCCATGGTCACCTGCTGGTCCAGCAGCATTCCGGTCAACAATGCGAAGTCGTCCTCGCTCAGCAGCTTGTCCGCGGCGGGGTCCCCCGTGATGTGCAGTTCCATGCCGTCCATCCTCCCACCCCAGCGCCGCCGTCGGCACCTCCGCACTTCCCCAACCGGCCCTCGTCGTTATCCCCCTCCCTGTGGAGGGGTTAGGCGTTGACCGCCAGCCGGATCATGGACCAGGACACCGCCGGGAGCTCGGCGGTGAGGCGGCCGCCGTCGGCCTTGACGGACACGTTCTCCGCGGGCAGCACCGAGGTGGAGTCCTCGGCCGTGGCCTGCCAGTACGGGTCTTTGTTGGCGTAGGTGAGCGCCTCCACCACGCGGACGTTGCCAAGGCCTGACACCACCGCGTCCAGGCCCAGTGCGTCCGTGGTGGAGCGGGTGACTGCGAACACCACGGCCTCGCCCTTCTCGGCGTCATAGGTCGCGACGGCGGACAGCGCCGCAAAGTCGGCCGTTTTGCCGCCGCTGACCAGCGGCGATTCGACGGCGAGCTGCAGCACCGTGCCGGAGGCATGGCGGGAGGTCAGCGCGAAGGGATGGAAGGTGGTCTGCTTCCAGGCGCGGCCGCCCGGTTCGGTCATGATGGGCGCGATGACGTTCACGAGCTGCGCCAGGCTGGCGGAGTGGACGCGGTCGGTGTTCCGCAGCAGGGTCACCAGGAGGTCCCCGACAACCACGGCGTCCGCCACCGTGTACGTGTCCTCCAACAGGACAGGGGCCACCGGCCAGTCCTTCCCGGTAGGCGCCTTCGACTCGTCGCGGCTCATGTGCCAGACGTTCCATTCGTCGAAGGAGATGTTCACCTGTTTGGTGGACTTCTTCACCGACTTCACGTGGTCGATGTGGCTGACGATGTCCTGGATAAACGCCTGCATCCGGGGCCCGGCGGAGAGGTGTTCCTGCAGGTCGCCGAAGTCCTCGAAGTACTGGTGCGCGGAAATCAGATCCACCAGCTCATAGGTTTCGGTCAGGACAACCCGTTCCCATTCGCCGAACGTGGCCATGGTCGGCGCGGAGCTGCCGCAGGCAACCAGCTCAAGGCCAGGTTCGATCATGCGCATGCCGCGGGCCGTATCCGCCGCGATCCGGCCATACTCCTGGGCGTTCTTGTGGCCGATCTGCCACCAGCCGTCCATTTCATTGCCGAGGCACCACATCTTGATGCCGTACCCGGTGTCCGCCCCGTTGGCCCGGCGCTGCTCAGAGAGGTGCGTCCCGCCGTCGATATTGCAGTACTCCAGCAGGTCGAGGGCCTCCTGGGTGCCGCGGGTGCCCAGGTTGACCGCCATCATGGGTTCGACGCCGGCCTTCGCGGACCACTTGGCGAACTCGTCCACGCCTACGAGGTTGGGATCGGTCGAGTGCCAGGCCAGGTCCAGCCGCGCCGGCCGCTGTTCCACGGGCCCCACCCCGTCCTCCCACCGGTAGCCGGACACGAAGTTGCCGCCGGGGTACCGCACGGTGGACACGCCGAGTTCACGGGTGAGCTCCAGCACGTCTTCACGGAAACCGTCCTCGTCCGCTTTCGGGTGTTCCGGTTCAAAAATGCCGGTGTATACACAGCGGCCCAGGTGCTCCACGAAGGCACCGAAAGTACGCCTGCGGGCGGGGCCCACCGCGAACGCGGGATCCATCGTGATCTTGGCCGCGGCCGGTTCTGGTGTGGTCACGGAACTTCCTCGCTTCTACTTTTTACAACGTTATAGAAAACCATTGTTCGTGCTCCAAAGAAAGGAGTCAAGGGCCCGGATGGAGCGCCGCTCGAAGGGCGCCGAGCAGGAGCAGTTTCAAAACACACGCCACCCACCTGCGGCAACGCGGAACGCAGGTAGCAAAAGCCGGAAACCAAGTACTACCTAACTTCAAAAACGAGTACCTCTTACGCGTTCACCCCGGCTTGACCCGGAACTAGATTTTTGGGCAGAGACAAGATCTGTTCTGGCTCGCGGTACTTGCTCACTAGGGGGTGTGAGACTGGCATGCACGCACGACACACAGGTTCCGGCTTCCCGGTCCAAAGGACACGGGTATTAAGCGGGGCCGGCGACGAGGAGTCCTTTGAGACCAAGGACTCTCCCCCAGCCGTCGCCGGCCCTCTTCTTTCATCAAGGACCACGGGCAGCCGTGCCGTCTCGGCCGTGCCACCACTGGAAGCATCCACGCAGGACAGTGCGGGTAACGGGAACCAGGACCTCCTGCTTGACCTGGTCACCGGCACGGATTCCCTGGGCGAATCCCTGGCCCGGCTTGTGGCCTCGTCCGCGCAGGCCGTAGTCCGTACGGCAGGCCTCCGGATCGAGTGCGGCGTGGTGGTGCCCCAGCACAAGAAGGGGCCAGCCATCACCGGCACGTCCGATGCGGTGGGCCGGTTGCTGGAGTGGGAGCACCAGGCGAAGGAAGGACCCGTCTGCGAGGTACTGGCCGGCGGCCAGCCCGTGGCCGTCCTTCAGCGGATCGGTGACTTCCGCTGGCCGCGCTACTGCCACCAGCTACAGCTCGCCGGGTTCGGCAGTGTCCTCGGAGTACGGCTGCCGCTGAAGAGCGACCTCGCCAATACTGACCCCACACCCCCGGCCGGCCTGGCATTTTTCGCCCAGGACGCGAAAGCGTTCCCGCTGCAGGTCATCGCTGAGGCACGCACGTTCGCGGGTCTCGCGGCCAAGAGCCTCCAAATGGCCGTCGACCTGCACACGGCGCGGTCTATGGCCTCGGACCTGCGCTCGGCGCTGGATAGCCGCACCTCCATCAACGTTGCCTGCGGCGTGATTATGGCTCAGAACAGATGCTCGTACCACGAGGCCTTCTCCATCCTGGCCAAGGCGTCCAGCCACCGGAACATCAAGGTGCGGCGGATCGCCGAAGACATCCTGGAGCGGCTTCCGGAGGGCGCACCACGCGCGCACTTCGGACACTAACAGGCACAGGACCACGAGGCTCCGGAGGCAGTTGCCTCCGGAGCCTCTCGCATTACGACGGCGGGTGGCGGGTCAGATGCCGCCGGCCAGTTTGTAGTAGGCGGCGTTCCAGTTGAGGTCTTTTTTGAATTGCCGGATGGTGGTTCCTTCGTCGATGGTGAGCAGTTCGGTTTTGGCGATCTCGGCGAAGTCCTCGAACACGTCCATACCCACCTGAGTGGAGAGCACGGTGTGGTGCGCTGCGCCGGCAGTGAGCCACGCGGCGGCGGAGGTGGCGAAGTCCGGTTTGGGCTGCCACAGGGCGCGGGCTACGGGCAGGTTGGGCAGCGGCTGGTCCAGGGGGACGACGTCGACGGCGTTGGCCACCAGGCGGAACCGGTCCCGCATATCCGAGAGGGCGACGACGACGCCCGGGGAGGCATCGGCGTCGAACACCAGGCGGACGGGGTCTTCCTTGCCGCCGATGCCCAGCGGGTGGATTTCCAGGCGCGGCTTTTGCGCTGTCAGGGACGGGCAGACCTCGAGCATGTGCGCGCCGAGGATCTTCTCCGCGCCGGGTTCCAGGTGGTAGGTGTAGTCCTCCATCAGGGACGCGCCGCCGGGCAGTCCGGCGCCCATCACCTTTGCGGCACGGACCAGGATGGCGGTCTTCCAGTCGCCCTCGGCGCCGAAGCCGTAGCCGGCGGCCATGAGCCGCTGCACGGCCAGACCGGGAAGCTGGCGGAGCGCGCCGAGGTCCTCAAAAGATGTGGTGAACGCCGCGGACCCGTTGGCTTCGAGGAAGCTGCGCAGGCCGAGTTCGATCCGGGCGCCGTACCGCAGTGAGTCGTGCCGCGCCGCGCCTGCGCGCAGCTCTGGGACCACGTCGTAAAGGTCCTCATATTCGGCGACGAGCGCGTCGACGTCGGACTCCGCCGCGCCGTGGACGGCGTCAGCGAGTTCGTTGACGGACCAGGTGTTGACCGCGACGCCGAAGCGCAGCTCGGCCTCGGTTTTGTCGCCTTCGGTGACGGCGACGTTGCGCATGTTGTCGCCGAAGCGGGTCAGCTTCAGGGTGCGGACGGCGGCCCAGCCGGCGGCGGCGCGCTGCCAGGAACCGACCTGCCGGGCGACGTCCGGGTTGGAGACATGGCCGACGACGGTCTTCCGGGCGATGCCCAGGCGGGACTGGATGTACCCGAACTCGCGGTCGCCGTGCGCGGCTTGGTTCAGGTTCATGAAGTCGAAATCGATGTCCGCCCACGGCAGGTCCCGATCGGCCTGGGTGTGCAGGTGCAACAGCGGCTTGCGGAGCAGATCCAGGCCGGAGATCCACATCTTCGCGGGACTGAACGTGTGCATCCAGGCCGTCACCCCGATCACCGAATCATCCGAGTTGGCCTCCAGGGCCGTGCGCCGGATCGCGTCGGCATCGGTCAGGACCGGCTTCCACACAATCCTTACCGGGACGGCGGATGAGGCGTTGAGCTGGGTGGCGATCTCCTGCGACTGTGCCGCCACCTGCTTCAGGACGTCCTCCCCGTACAGGTGCTGGCTGCCGGTAAGGAACCAAACCTCGTAGCCATCGAGGGAAGTGGATGCTGCAGTGCTCATGGGTTCTCCTGGAAAGTTCTGTCTGTTAGGGGCCGCTATTGGCCGTAGACGTTCTGGTAGCGGGCGTAGAGCGAGTCGATGTGGCCCTGGTCAATGGCAATTGGCTCACCCAACTGCCGGGCAATGTGCACCGTGCGGGCCACCTCCTCGCACATCACCGCGGCCTTCACGGCAGATTTGGCGTCCTTGCCGATGGTGAAGGGGCCGTGGTTCTGCATCAGCACCGCGGGTGAGTTGGAGTTTTTCAGAGTCTCCACGATGCCGTGCCCGATCGAGTCGTCGCCGATCAGCGCGAACGGCCCCACCGGAATCTCGCCGCCGAATTCGTCGCTCATCATGGTCAGGACGCAGGGAATGGCCTCCCCGCGTGCTGCCCAAGCGGTGGCGTAGGTGGAGTGCGTGTGCACCACGCCGCCCACCTCGGGCATGTGCCGGTAGACGTACGCGTGCGCGGCAGTATCCGACGACGGCGACAGCGGCGGGTTGCCCCACTCGCCGTCAACGTTTCCTGGCACAGGTGCGCCAAAAAGATCAGTGACCACCATCTGCTCCGGGGTCAGGTCCTGATAGGAGACTCCGGACGGCTTGATGACCATCAGGTCGTGGCCTGGCACCCGGGCGGACACGTTGCCGGCGGTCCACACCACCAGTTCATAGCGGGTCAACTCGGCATGCAGGGCGCAGACCTCCTCACGGATCCGGGCGACGGCGTCCCGGATTCCCGCGCTCATGCCGGTGCCTCCACAGCAGCTTCGGACAGAGCGGCCGGCGGCGCGGTCCCGGCGGCCCGGCGCTGGATCGCCTTGAGCCGGTGCATCACGTTGTTGCTGCCGCGCCCGAAGTAGTCGTGCAGTGTTTTGTATTCCTGGAAGAGTTCCTCGTACGCGGCGACGTTCCCGGGGATGGGCGTGTACACCTCGCCGGGTTCAGAGCCCATGGCGGCGGCAGCTTCCCGGATGTCCGCGTACTGTCCGGCGGCGACGGCGGCGTGGATGGCTGAACCGAGGGCCGGGCCCTGTGCGGAGCCGATGGTGGAGAGTTGCAGGCCCGTGGCGTCCGCGTAAATCTGCATCAGCAGCTTGTTCTTGAGCAGGCCACCGGCCACGATGAACTCTTTCACCGGCACCCCGGCGTCGCGGAAGGCGTCCACGATAGTGCGGGTGCCGAAAGCCGTGGCTTCGAGCAGGGCCCTGTAGGTGTCCTCCGGTTTGGTGGCGAGGGTCTGGCCCACCACGATGCCCGAAAGTTTGTGGTCCACCAGGACCGATCGGTTGCCGGAGTGCCAGTCCAGGGCGACCAGTCCGTGTTCGCCGATTGCCTGGCCGGATGAAAGTCCGGTGAGGTACTCGTGGATGTTCAGTCCGGCAGCCTCGGCGGCCTGGTGGTATTCGGGCGGGACACCGTTCTTGGTGAACCAGCCGAAGATGTCGCCGACGCCGGACTGGCCGGCTTCGTAGCCCCACAGGCCGGGGACGATGCCGCCGTCCACCACGCCGCACATCCCGGGAACTTCCCGGAGCTCGGTGCCGTTCATGACGTGGCAGGTGGAGGTTCCCATAATGGCCACCAGTTGGCCCGGTTCCACTGCCTTCGCGGCCGGGGCGGTGACATGGGCGTCCACGTTGCCGACGGCCACGGCGATACCTTCCGGCAGGCCGGTCCACGCCGCCGCTTCCGCAGTAAGGGTGCCGGCTGAGTCGCCGAGCCGGCCGATGGTGTGCTCGAGTTTATTGCTGACGAAGTCCTTGAACTGCGGGTTAAGGGCGGCCAGGAAATCCTCGGACGGGTAGCACCCGTCCTGGTAGATGCCCTTGTAGCCGGCCGTGCAGGCGTTGCGGACGTACCGGCCGCAAAGCTGCCAGACGATCCAGTCCGCCGCCTCCACCCAGTGGTCCATCGCGGCGTAGGCTTCCGGGTCCTCCTCCAAGAGCTGCAGGCCCTTGGCGAATTCCCATTCGGAGGAGATGAGGCCGCCGTAGCGTGGCAGCCACGCCTCGCCCCGGTCCGCGGCCAGCTGGTTGATCCGGTCCGCCTGCGGCTGGGCAGCATGGTGGCGCCACAGCTTTACGTAGGCGTGCGGCCGGTTTTCGAAGCCGGGCACCTCGCTCAGCGGGGTGCCGTCAGCCTTGGTTGGCACCATAGTGCAGGCGGTGAAGTCCGTGGCAATTCCGACGACGGCAGCCGGGTCGATCCCTGCGTCCGCCAGGGCGGCGGGGACCGCGCGTCGCAGGACATCGCGGTAGTCGTTGGGCACCTGAAGTGCCCACTCGCCGGGAAGGCGCGTGGATTTCGCATCCGGGCCCCCGCCCGCTGTGTCCCGGGGCAGGGCATCGGTGACGACGGCGTGCGGGTAGTCGTACACACCGCTGCCGATCTCCTTGCCGTCGCGAACCCGAACGACCACTGCCCGTCCTGACAGCGTGCCGTAATCCACGCCGACGACAAAGGCGTCGGAACCTTCCACTGCGTTCATAAATCTATTCCTCACATCGCTGCCGCAGCACCGCGGCCTGCTGATAATTGTGAGCGCTAACAAGCGGGACGTCAACCATTGGCCGCTCCCTCCCCGCGAGCGATACGCTATGACCACCTTCTGCAATACTTGCGAGTGCCCTCCCGGCCTCCGAGCGTGACGAAACGGAGGCACCGACATGAACTGCCGACAGCTCCTTCGGTCAGCGGGCGCACTGATTGCGCTTTTGGCAGCGGCCGGGTGCTCTGGCCACCGGCTGCCGACGCCGCCTTCTACCACGGCGGAAACGCCCGGCGCCGAGGGTGAGCAGGCCTACATCACGGCCTACACATGGTTCGATAACACCCCGCCGGGCTCCCCAGTCATTAGTAACCCGGTGATGCACAGGACCGCCGGTGGTACCGGCACCTACGATGATCCCGTGACCATTGCCGTGGGCCATTCCCTGGAGACCGGGAAAGACGTTCTGGATTTTCCCGCAGGGACCCGTGTTTACCTGCCGGATGTGCGCCGGTACTTCGTTGTGGAAGATACCTGCGGTGACGGCGACGCGCCCGAGGACGGCCCGTGCCACTCCGGCGCGGAAGAGTTTGGCGATGCGTCGGTATGGCTGGACATGTGGATAGGCGGCCAGGAGGCAGATGCGGATTTTGTCCGTCGCTGCACGAGCCAGGTCACGGGGGTGCGGCGCGTGGTATTCGATCCCGCTGACAACTACGTCGTGGCGGCCGGGAACGGCGTCATCCACGACGGAAAGTGTGATTCGGGTTATGGGAACGCCCTTGCGACTGAATGACGAAACACGAGCCGGCACGGTAACTTCCGTTACCGTGCCGGCGGGTGGGTCAGGTCAGTCCTGCGTCATTTGTAAGTGACAACCGCGCCGCCAGCGGCAGACCAGCTGATGCGGCCACCCTGGTAGTCCTGGGCCACACCGCTGCCGAATGCGTACTCGTTGGTGACGGGATATCCAAGGCGCCCCCGCTCGAAACCAGTCGACGCCCAGGCCTGCCGGATCGCGCCGAGAGTGTAGTGCGCTCCACTGGCGGGCGACCACATCATGACGCCGCGCTGATACACCTGGAAAACGCCGCCGTTCACCAGTCCCCCGACTTCGTCGGAGGTCGGATACCCGAGGATCCCAGACTCAAAACCAGTCGCCGCCCACTCCTGCCGAATGGCACCCAGGGTGTAATGCGCTCCACTGGCCGGCGACCACATAATGGCCCCACCCTGATACATCTGGAAGCAGCCACCGTTAATCAGCCCGCACACGACTGTGCTTGTCGCCGCACCAAGTTGCGGGTTGGCGGCCGCTTCGGCGTTGATGGCAGTAGCGGCGTCAGCCGGCGGCCCCGGCGGCGGCGTTGGGGTTGGAGTGGGTGTTGGAGTCGGTGTCGGCGTTGGGGTCGGAGTAGGTGTCGGCGTCGGGGTTGGGGGCGGCGGCGTCGGCGGGGCTGTCGAGGTCAGCGCCTCGACGCCCTGGCGTACCGTCACCACGGGCAACCCGCTGTTCTTCACTGCCGCCATCTGCCCATCGAGCACAGCCGTGTCGATGTGATACTCGTCCCCACCAAGGCTCACCCAACCTCGTGATAAACCAGGACCAACCAGGTGTTGGTGCTCTTTGCGGTGTTGACCCAATCCTGCACCTGGGCAGCAGTCGTCGTAGCAACGACGTTCTGCACGAGGATGTCGTAGGGGTTGAATCCTGCCGAGGCGTTGAACCCGCTGTTGGTGTTGCGCTGGGTGGCGTAGTTCGACTGCACAGCAGCTGTTGTGGCCGCGTTGCTCTCCCCATAGGGAGAGGCGAAGTCCACCCCTGCTGAGGGACCGAACATCTGCTGCAGGGTGGCCTTGCTCTGGACAACCTCAGCGTTGAGTTGGTCCGGCGTGAGCGTAGTGAGGTCCAGGTGACTGACCGTATGGGACGCAATCTCGTCACCACGGTTGGCGAATTCCTGGATTTGCCCCTGCGTCATGTACGCAGGCGCGGCATTGATCGCCTCCGTGAAGATATACATTGTGGCCGGCACCCCATATTTGTTCAGGATGGGCAGCGCATTGTCATACTGGCTGGCCCAACCGTCATCGAACGTCACGCTCACCATTCCCACGTCCGCGGCATTTGCGGGCGGCCCTGCCCAGAAAAATGCACCGCCAAGCCAGAGGAAGAAGGCCAGCGGAACTGCAAACCATGTACCTCCCGGACGGGTGATACCAGCCGCCGGCCTTACTGTGAGGGTGCGGGTCCTGAGGGAGCCCACCCGGTTGGTTCCGCTACGACGGGTGCCGTGAATTACTGGGAGTCGATTCATCGTATCCATCCAATCTCGCCCTGCCTGGGTGTCGGATCGCGCCGGCGAACAGTCATGGCCTGGCCGGTTGGTTACTTCACCAAAGAGGCTGGTTGGGTCTGGCGGTCCCGCGCATATAACGCGGCCAAGATAGTCCCCGGCCACCCGCGCCGCCAGAGTAGCCGCTACTCGTCTTCGTACAGGACGCCACCCGGCCATGCACACAATCTGCGTTGACAAAAAGTGATCAGTAACAAATACTTGTGTTACCGATCACTTTTTCATCACGCTCGGACAACCCCAGCCTTTTAGCACCAAGGAATCAACCCAGCGTTTGCCTGTCGACGACGACACAACAGAGAGGTCCGCCCTTGAACTACCAGCCAACCCGCCGCAGTATCCTTCTCTTG
>DWQX01007268.1:0-10323 GCA_018245475.1 Pharmacophagus antenor | reverse complement strand
ACAAATTGAAAGTTAAATAATGATATGATCTAAAACTGTGAGATAAATAGGATAGATTATTAATCATTTGATGATAAGTAATATATGGTCTGTCCATCACAACGTGGCTCCGTGATTATGTTAGTTATTGAATCACTTGCACCGTAACAGCGCCAACTGAATCGACCTTCGAAATGAGAGACATTTTTTATTATCAGCAATAGCCCAACATTTGACCACAATTTCAAATAACGTTAGGTGAAAATAAAAAAACATATTACCACCACCTAGACAATTACGCACGTGGCTTCGTGAATTTACACTACATCTGTTGCTTAGTGGCGTGCAGTATGTGGTTTTCGAATGTTCAATTGTGTATTTATTTATTGGTTATGAGCCAACACTTGACCATGATTTCCCCCGATGCTAAGTGACAATGAAGTCGTAAATGGTAAAGCGTGGAACACAGCAATACCGTTATGGCGAAAGGTTGCAATACAGGGTGGCAGCAGGACAGGCGGGTTCGAAAAACTCTACCATCATTCGGATTTTAACTCTGTCACCCGAAGATAGAACTCGGGACGTCGACGTTACATTGTAAGCGTTACACTACTGTGCTACAGAGGCTGTCAGAATTATTAAACCTATAATGCATTCAGGTTTTAAGTATGTAAAATACATTTACTGCTTCAAACCTTTAAGCTCATCTCGGCAGACATCTCCTGATTTTATGTTAACATAATATCAATGTCAGTTGACCATTAATCGATGGGCCACAGTGACGTACATATACGGCGATTCAATTATCATAAGTTCGCGTAAGTCTTTCGCTATACCATATCGGTGGTATGGTAAGCTCGAAGCGGTTATGGTATCAATAGAATACCAAAAGACCTACACGATAATGCGACCACGAAATGAAGTAGTGAATTATCGACAATATTAATAGAAAGGTCGGTGGTACGCTACATTATCATCAGCGTCTGTCAGTCCTGCCCACGCCTGTTGGGGCTTATATCAGATTTGTACACGCGATATTCCATATAAACTAAATCAGATGTACAATCGACGACAATTGCGTTATGTAATCGTGGATAAGATAAGTTCGTTTATCAGAATTAGAAGTCTATACGTTAGTATAAATAAAGCAGCCGTTGCTTACTATGTAATATAAAATTGATAATATTAAAATAGATAAAGCTATACTGCTGCTGCTGCTAATGTTGCTATTACAGCTTCATCAAAACTCGCCACCGACCCGGTGATCCGTGAGCAGGTACAAGTTCTTCAGAATGCTACAATGATAAATAGCGGGGAGGGGAGGGGGGGAGAATGTTTTTATAATAGCGCAGTCTGCCTCGCGACCGCGGCCGATGCAACTCGCGCCGAAACATCGAGAAATATTAGGTATCGTACGTAATATTTACGCGATATAGACCCGAAAAAGTTTTAATTAAAGAGTAGGCAATTTGATAATTTAAGTGTTTAATCTTTTGACCGACTTTCATATGCTTATACAATAATATCTATTAAAAAAAATCCTAATGTTTCCATTAAATAGCTAATTAATTTTATTCTATTTTGAAAGATTTTTTTGAAGAGATTAATTTGGTATCATCATTGTGTTAATCTACGCGACTGTACTCAGGTATAAACAGACCGGGCTAATCCAGTGTTTAATAATCTAAAGTATAATGATCTAAGATTGCTTGAAGTAGTCTTTAGATAGGGCATTCATTTTGTAACGATGAATTGATTCTGTTTATTCAGTTTGACAAGTAGTAATGTGGTCACATTGTTCATGTTCGCATTTATGCGCGCGATTGTACAGTATGTACACCCATATACACACACAAAAAGCAAGTTTTAGCGCTCTACAAATGATTGTTCGATGATTTTAATAATAATATTTATATAACAAGTTTGTTATTATCTGTATATAAATATTTTTTCTCAACCTAAATGTCCCGCTTTTGAGAAAAAAAAATATCTATGTCCCCTTCTTTCCATGTAATGTTTATCCTATGCCCCCCGAAACAAATAAAAACCAAGGAATACTAAGGAACTAATAAGGAATACAATTAAATATATTAGCTAATTATTTTAAAAAGTTGCTGTTTGCCTCTCCCCCCTCCCCGAAATGACAGAATAGCCACACCTTGGAACACACTATAATAATGGTTTTTATATATTCAATCCCATGCCATAAGAGTATTGCTGTCTTCTAGCTGTGTCAACATAAAAGAGACGTAATATTAATATTCTGGACGGGCGTGTTTTACGAATTTCGACCTTATGATAAATTAATACCATGTGTTTCTTTTCAAAGCAATGGATTACCATTTGACTTCAATTGACAAATGTTCTTGGGGTGACAATGAAGCCGTAGGATGTGAAGCATGCTCGCCCAGAATACCCTAGCTGTCACATGTATAAGTGACGGCATACAAGAACGCTGTCATGGCGGCAGATTGACATTTAGGCCCGGGAATCGAACCAATGTCTTCCGCAACGGAGGCAGTCGAGAAAATGTAAAATTGTGAAGTGTTAGTTCAGTGCAGATAAAAAATTAAAACGCCTTTATCGTTACCTAAACAGTATAAAAATACTAAGTGTGATACAGCGAAAGAGTATCAGGGAAACGGTTATATTTTTTTATAATTTCACAACGATTTTTAGCGTATCGTTAGATTTGAAGTTATTGGCTATGTAATATACTGCATTATTGGCCAAAGGTGTATGCAATAAATTTATTATATTTAGCAATTATCTAATGCTCGCTACCATGCAATCTGCAGTATTAAATTTGTTTGATTCCTGACTGTTCCCTGATTAATTTAACGCAAATAAATGTTTATGGACGTTGAAATTAACGACTCAATTAATTCATAATTTATTGAGTGAACTCGGTTTACGGAGCGGATAATATATGAAACAGTTCGAATAAAGTAGCTCTGATTGACGTCGCTTATTTGTTTTGCTTCGAAGCAGGAATTATAATTGATCGAATAAAGTTTTTCTTTTCTTTATATATTTTGTAAGACGTGTAGTGTACGAGTAATGTGCTCATTTATTTTTTTTTTTTTCATTTTCTCTTTACATTCATTAGTGGACGAACAATTACGATAATGATCGTAACGTATTTTAAGTGATTCAATTATGTGTTTAAAGTATAAAAAGCCATCATAATTCTACGAATTTATTTGATGATTTAAATACATAATAATGAAAATAAAAATTTCTTCATTTAAATTTTTTACGCACAAATAATTTAATCGTGTTTAGTCTTACAATTTTATGTGTAAATATATGTATATTGTAAATTTGATTCGGTGAGAGTTCTTGTTCATATCATTATCATTTGTAAGATAATCCGATCTCATGAAATTACCATTAGTTGTTATGTCATTTTAAAATCTTTAATGCACAAGCAATAAGTTCCTAGATAGAATGGATGTTCGTGTATTAGAATTTTTAAAGGCCCATTTAATTACGACAGTGCCGACTATGCTAAGACCTGTCCAATTTCTTTTTTTAATTTTGTTTCATTTCATTCGCCACCATTCATTTTTATCCCGATAACCAAAGCACCTGCAAAAGTTTAACATAAAATGAGCAATACAATTTATTTACATTTTCGAAGGCGTCGAAATATTATATTGTATTTATTATTTTACACTTTGTTAGATAAACTCGTTTTAAATTCATTACATTGACCAAAACAAAGATATAAAAGCGGAAAAATGACGTATGCAGAGAACAAGCAAAAAGGTCTTTAAATATCTACGTAATTTTTAGCCCACGACGAGTTGTTTCGTAAGTTATGCGCCAGACCGAGATCTTCTTTTTTGTTCCATTTTTTTTAAATATATAATCACTTATAATGTTTTACTTATTTATCTGATTTTAAAGTTTTTTTTTCTTTAAAAGATTACACCTCGGACTCGGTTTTTTAAGTGTCACAGAAGTTGATACTTTCCTTTATCAAGTGTTAGTTCATATATCACATAAAAAGAACGTGTAAAAATCAATGATCAAATTAGAAATATGAACAGTCCACGACTAGGAAACGAATCCGTTGACTGTACTTTTGTCAGTCAGTCTAAACACCGTATTAACCGTCCTTCCCCATTCAAGATCGCTTACACGTGATTGCCTTGTACCGGTTTCGTGCGAAACAAAAAAAAAAAATCAGTTCGCCGACGACCGTTTCGGATAATGACACCATTTTTTTTTTCCAACGGCACGTGCAAAAATATCGCAATGTGGATATTATAATAACGACGTTGAATGTTTATTCGGCAACACAATGTACGTTTTATTCGTTTAGTATTTAACACGAGGTCTACGGACATTTTATCATGGTTCTCTTTACGAAGTCATATATTAATTTGATACAATAATTAAACCTATTATTACGCTTTTATAAACATATTATAAAGCGTAGTTGTTAATGTAATAGAAAATAAAATAATTTGCTAATTTCCGCTTCTTTTGATCATGTCATCGTGCTGTTGCACGTATAACATCACGTGAAGACGCCACGTGTTGAGGTTGTAATTTAATTGTTTTTCCAATTAAAAGAGGAAATGAACACAATTTATTTTTTATTCTATTAAGTCGTGTAATTACGCAAAGTAACGCTTGCATCGATAAATTATAATACGCCACAAAGGATGAGAAGAAAAACCGAAAATTTTGACACATGTCATTATAGAGAAATTTTTAATGAATTTTCTTGTGTCAAAATGACGCGTCCCGTGGACCTAGCGCTTATCCGTTTTGATTTTAAATTTTATCACATCGTCATCGGTCAATTGTGTTTTGGTAAATAATAATATATTTAAGGTAAAGAGCGATGGTCTACATCTGCAACACTAAAAATTCACACGTAAATAACCATTCATCGAAATCATATTGATATTTTTTTCGTTTCATATTATTCATCATAATTGAATTAATTTGGTGAATTAATAGGCTTCTTGAGGCGTATACCTTTTTTTTTATACAACGCCTCTTATCGTGTTTCAATGTTTTACTTTTATCATTCTAATGAAATTTTTTTCACTATCGATCATAGACATTCACTTTCATTCTTACATCCTTCACTTCCATCGACGTCTACGTTCCGTTTCCTATATAAATAATATAATTATTATTAGTAAATCTTAAAGTTTATTGCATTCGTTGTCTCGAGTGGTAGCATAACTTGTTCGCTTTATAACACTTAGGTCTCTCGTGCATATCCCGGGCCAATTAAGTGGGGGAGTTTGAATGATGTTAGAGATTTAACTAGCTAACTACTGTCTTAATATTGTATAATCTGCCGCCATGACAGTATTAGTGTTTTTCAGATTTTAGACGTAAGAAAACCTTATTCTGGGCCATCAAAATCATTACTATAATTGTCAGTTTACATCACGAGCTCGAGTGTTCAACCAACGCCGATACAGACAAAGACTGCTACGGTAAGAATCAAGCGTCCCAATAATACCGTTTGTGTAACATTTATTTTATTATCTATAATGTTATTTTTCCAATTTCCTCACAGCACATATTTTGAGCTACACTAAGATAATTTCTTAACCATAAATCTTCAAAATAAGCGGGAAAATACTAATTGGCCAGTGTAATATAATATATACGTCAATTGATTATCATTTTCTGTATAGAATTACACGTCGAACGACTTTGTTTCATTTATGCTCCACGAACGGGTTTTAATATTAATTTATCGAGTGTTTTACATACAACGTTTTTTTTTAAATCTTACACTGGAGTAAGCATTATTGGTCTCTATACGAATCATAAAGGTTGCTACCTCATCTGTCTGCTGCGAAAATTAAGTAAGCGGTGAAGTTATTTTAGCGCATTGACACTTAAAACAGGTTATAAATTATTTGTTCCATGCGTTACTTTCGAAACTCGGCGAGTCATATATTATTGTTATATTTAATCGCAAATATTACGATGAAATTACATTCTAAAAGCATTCCGCCACTACACGCGATATAGATTAAAAAAAGCAAAATCATTTTTTGGGCCAATGAAACTTAAGAGGTTAATGAATGTTAATTGATTCAGAAAACTATACAGCGAACCGACTTTTTATTTAATATCAGCGATTATATGTAAATTTATATATGTGACTATTAACAAACATTCTATTCTTTCATAATTGTTTTAGTTTGTAATGTAAACAGAAGTAAAAGTGTCTTTTTAAATTAATATTTTCAAATCTAAATTCCCACTTCAAGACGGATCGCTAAGTTTCGATAGACTCGATCGTTTGTGCAAAAAAAATATTGTTTTATACTCTAAGCCGTAAGTGGTATCACCTAACCACTCACAATGAAGTTACATTCCAACTATTTTACTACGTCACTAGTTACATCTGTCAAACTTTCGTAGCTAAAGATGTCGTATAATTGTATCCGTTTTCGTAAAACCTGCTTTCTATATTTAGAATTATAATCATTTATAAAAACATTGGTATTTCTTTCAATTATTTATAGATACAAAAACATACGTAGAGGAGTCTTTTATAGGTTGACTGCGATTCGACGCCTTTTAATTAAGAAAATAAAGTTCGTTGAACGGAATGCATTTTGTCTATGTCCATCGATCGCGCTCTGGAGATTGATTCTTATGACAGTGTGACTTCTTGATCCGACACCGAACTGACAGGGACAGCGCTCTATCCATCTGATTAGTTCCAATTGTTTGACCGCAAAAAGATTTCATACCGATGAGTGTCAAAGTATTATTTTTATTTTCTAAAATAATATTTTTAAATTCAGAAATTGTTTTTTCATATGTACTGTGTCTATGGCCCAGCGGTTAACCGTTTGCCTTGTAATGCGAAGGTCCTTGATTTGATTTCGGGGTTATATATCTAGTGGAGTGGAAAAGCTGTAGGTTATTTAATCCGCCTGTTGACTACCCTCTTCATTCTCTCATGCATTCGTTTGCTATATTTTGGGCTAGCACGCTTCAGCGTCTTCGTTGTCACTTTAAAAATAAATCTTAAAATTATGTGAAATTTAATGTCGGCCATTGTCAACAAAAATTAGTCTCATACAATAAAACATATGTCTATAAATAAAACACTAACCGCTATGTATGAAAAATATTTTTTTAAAAAAGTCAGCTATTAATATTTGGTTAATGCATCAAGTGTGCAATTGATAAAAAATTTGACATTTAAAGTGACGTGAAATTGAATGTACAAACTACTGCTATTAATAACGTTATAACGATAACAAGCGACTCATTCGTTGGAACAGCGCAAACGCAGTCCGCTAATTATAATAAAAACGTCCGTGTCTCTAGCTGGCCAGCTACATAAATTTCCATTCATACTTTATCGTTCGATCGCCAATAAAAGCTATGCGGATCCGCGCGACAGAAGCTAACAATGCCTAACAATATATTTTAATGGGCATTTATTAAGTTGGCCTTATAATATCTGTGCTAGCGCGGCGGGTGGTTTAGATAATCTGTGCCAGGCGCGCGCAACGGAGATGCGTATCGTGGCTAATGTCACTCGCTCTTTGAAATTTCAATGGACATCTTCGAAAAATATAATATATTTTTTGGACTATAAGACGTACCATTTCATGTTCTTTATGACAAATATTATTATTAGATTTGAAAATAATCGGCTCAAATTGAAAGTATACCAAGATACGTAAATTATAAATAATTTAAGAACAAGCGCAATAATATTATAAACAAAAATTATTTTAAAAATTTATGACGATGATTGATGTCTTTTAATCCGTAAAATACGAGCTACTTGCATCACTATTAAAATAGGTGACAAGGTTTTTTTTATCGGTAATCGTCTAACAATTGACTTCAACTTCACCTGATGTTTAGTGACAATAAGGATGTATATGGTGAAGAGTGATTTCCTAGCATACATTTGCCTTTCACATGTATGACAACGGGAACACAGCAACGCTGTTATGGCAGCAGAATGTCATAGAGAGTGGTAGGTAGTAAAGCAGGTTCGGAAAGCTCTTTCCCCATCAAAACTCCACTACTCTTGTGCTAGGTAAACCAATTGAGGAGTTTGTGTCAAAAGTTTACGCGTTGTTTTGGGAGTAACTATTTTTTTTTTAGAAACTTTGTTGATAAACTCGTATTCCTGTGATACAAACAATAAATCCAGGTGTATTTAGGTTCTCGGAATCGCAATGCGAAAGCGCGTCCTAGCCGTGCGGCGTGCGTCGTGTATGTTCGTATAACTCAAGGGCACAAAGGCTGATCTGTGATATATTGGGCCGAAGCTAACTTACATTATGTAGTTTAGTATTGTGCAACGCTATATATTTGATGCGTAATTTGCGCAAATATAATTTAATGATAGCGCCACGGTATAAACACTTGATTGCCCCCGTGGCATGGTTAACCGGTTACCTTGTAGCGCGTAGGCTCCGGGTTTGAATCCGGGGGTAGAAGTAGTGGAGTTTGGATGTTGCTGGTTTTGCGCAACCGTCTGGTAAGCTTCTACCGCCAATGTCAATCTGCCGCAATAACATCATCGCTGTGTTCCGGCAATCGCACATGTGAGAGCCAGATGTATTCTGGGCGAACACGCTTCACCATCAACGGCCCCATTGTCACTTAACATCAAGTAAAATCAAGGTCGAGTGTTAGCGTATAATCGTTAAAAAAATCAAAAATAAATATTTCAAAAAACACTTCTTTGATTTTATTCTAATCAATGTACGGTCACAATAATGTTGATCCTATCACGGCACTTACGATTTAAGAAAGAATGAGTTTCTTTAATATCTGTTTATAATTATAATATTACTTCGGTTTCGATACATTGTACTTGAGGCAAAGATTTTGTTTTTATTACACTTAACCTTAATTTAAAACGTTGGTAAGTTAAAATCTTTTATTTGCAAATTTTATTGTCGAATGAAGGCACCACGCTTTCGTAGTTTAAAATTATTTAACTGTATTCATACTTTTTTTGTGCTTAAATAAGTAAATAAATTATGAACAGATCGTGGTTTGAAAGGGGTGTTCTCTCTCGCGTGTGAGCAGCAACGCTGTTGTAGGGGAAGATTAGCATTTAAGGTGGTAGCTTGTCGAGGAAGGATCAAAGAAATTCTACTAGAATCCTGACTCCATTACCTGGGATCTTCGGTAGTCGAGTTTAAAGATACTTGCTCTTGTGTTCTTTAAAACGGAGTAATGTGTGGACAGTTCTTTTAGCGATAGGATGGGCGTTGCGTTTGTTGCTTTGTGTATGTAAAATTTTGGTCACTGGTGGTACCCCTACACATCCGAAAGTTCGACGTAACCCATTTAAACAATATGATGCAACAAAACTTAATAAATAATAATTGTTACAGAGCTTAAACACGACTGTAAAATTAAAAAAAAAATGCAAAAATCATGTCATGTATAAGTAGTTTTTTTTATGTAGATTCGTATATAAGTGCTCGGACGAGCCCTGCAGAGACGCCGCTGTTGTTGGTATCGAGGGAAAAATTTTGGAAAGATAGCTCGCTTCTGTGAGTAATGTTGGGATTCTTTAAGACCTATACCCACTAAAGTTAAAAAGTCGGTCAACCTTAATGCTTCACGATATACTTTCAGACGCCCTAGTGCGTGGTAGTAAACACTACATTTTAATAAACAGGTACAGTAATGTTTGATAAACAGATGCGACCTCATCTAAACGATACTATATAAGGTAGTAGTAATAGCGAAATTTCACCTACTACCAGTGTTTTTTTTATCATTTCCCAGCTAACATTCGACTTCGATGCGTCTGATGTTAAGTGAAAATGAGGTCATAGATGATAAAGCGTGCTCGCCTAGAATGCTTCACATGTACGACTGCCGGAACAGAGTGATGTTACGGCCGCAGATTGTCTTTGTGGGTGGTTACTGGTCAGGCGGGTTCGAAAAATCCTCACATCCCGGACTCCACAAAACCGAGACATCTGCTTTACAAGGAAACCGATAAAGCACCGCGCAACTGAGGTAATCTAACTGTGAAAAACGAAAAAGTGTTAATTACGTGTGTATAAGTAACATACAAATAGTAAAATTATACAATTTACACGCATACAGTTTAACACTTATGGATGAGTGGACGAATGCCCGGAGCGTATCGAAAACGCCCCGAGATTGCCGGTGGTGGCCGTAAAGCGTAACTAAATTGAACTTTACGCAGTGAACAGGTTACAATTTGCGGGCGTACCCTACGTGGTATCCACTTCCTCTGATAGAAGCACGCCCGCGGGCGCGAGCTTTACTTTACGGTGGGAGCACGGTGTTAGGTAAAGCGTTTATAGGGAAACTTGACGACGATAG
>DWQX01007267.1:0-10323 GCA_018245475.1 Pharmacophagus antenor | reverse complement strand
ATATATATATATATAACAATAAATATTTTTTTTATAAATATAACAAATTATTTAAACAAGAAAACCATAAGTTTCTATATCAATTCTTTTTAAAACTAAGATAATTGATTCTCTGCATGAACAGTGTTGATTAAAAATAAATTGCTATTCAAGGGTTTATTATCTTGTGGCTTAGATCTCTCAAATCCTATATGTTGTAATTGTATGGGAAAAATCTTTGTAAATCAGAGCTATTCTTAACTTCATTAATTTATTAGTTATTGTAAATTTGAATATATCTTCATTAACTTTGTCATATTGCGCTTTCAGTGTATTTAGTATACATGCTTGACAGCTACAGCTTTGTCAATCTATAGATATTTGTTGTGGGTTGCATAAGGTGACATCTTGTTGCAAAGGATAAATTTCAATTAAACCTTTTGAGTTTTTGTAAAATTAGATAGAGTAAATTGTATAAAAGTGAAATAAGTAATTACACACTATGTAATGGACCATTCTTAAACTAATAGCAGAGAGGCCTGTTGTAAGTTGTAGCATATGTATGTAGTATGTTTGGACAACTGTGACACTATAGTTCACAATGTGTTGACTGTCCTTAAACTAGTTTTTATTAAAAAAAATGTTTATGTAACTTTCACATTGTATTATTATAGTTTCCTTTGGAAGTATTTTAACATTTTTAACTTCCATTTCTAATCATTATACCAATGTTTGGACTCATAGATTTTATGTTAAAATACTTATCATACATATTATTACACATCCATAGACATACAATTACAATTTAGATTCAATCTACTGGGCATATTAACTCTAAATTATGTAGATTTTCTAACAGGTTCAATTGTACAAAGTAGTCTGTAAACATGCATTATTTGCGGAAAAAAAAGCTGAAGCTTTTTTATTTATTTATTTAATCAACATAACCTACAGTTTGCATATAATATAGATATGCAAAAAAATTTTGTTGATGGTACAAAAAATAATTCTGTTGCTTTCGATCTCAGAAGTGCAAAGATGCATAAGGTGTATTAGTTTGGATCTGTTAAGATTGCAATGCTTGTGTTGTGCAATAACATTTATCAGCAATGCATCTGTTTTCATGTAAGGATAATAATTTCTGATCCGCATATGAGCTGAGACAAGTTATCACTCTCAAACCTATTGCTATTTAATGGACAAAAGAAACTTCTTCTGTAACATTACAATGACAACAATATGTTATTTCATGTTGAACATTCCAACTGCGTGAGTAGTATTCCAATAAACTGAGAAAGTACGTAAAATAAAGCAATTTTACACGATGTTTATAACTTTGAGACCCTCTAAAAAAAACCGGCGACCGTGTAAGATCTTCAAGAAGCTGCTACTTCTATTTACGATTTTACGTTTATGAATATTTTGTTATCTTTGTACGACAGATATTTTGCATAAAAAAAGTTCCTCTAACATGTTAAATATCGTAAAAATAGGCATGTATAGCAGATCTGACTGGGATCCTTTTGGAACATCCTTATCAACATAATTTGACCTATACTATCCTATTGTACCAAGTTACTAATGACGTGATCTACACGATGGATGACTTTTTCTAGTTTTTGAAAGTTTATTTGATCCTTGAAAAATGCTTGGAAGATCAAATTAAATTGCTCTTTACTGTAAATTTATAGTTATAAAATTACATTATTATTGCTGTTTCGACAGACTTTACACAGAGTATATAAGAGCAATAGCATTTTAAGCGATTATGCTTCACCATCTACGAGTTTTTAAATTCAATATTGATCAAATTGGGCTGAAATTATTGATAAAAAAGACTCAATATCATACAATTATCTTGTAATAAAATTGAGCCATTTTTAAGACATTTAAATTTTCTTTTGAATTCGAGTTCTCTCGTGATCTAAATATATAACTATAATCTAAATGTATAACTTCGCTACAATATTTTGCGAGAGTGATTAAAGACAATGTTTCGTTTACATACAATATATGGAATGCAGTATGTTACGTGTTCAGCCCTTTGCGGACGAAACACTCCGACGCGCGAATGTCCGTCTGGAAGTGGAGATTAAGTAGCGTTTCGTGAGACAGTAGTACACGCATGAAGATTCCTTTGTAGCAATTATATATTTCGTATTTTATGAGATACATACATTACAATCTTTTACAATTTTTATTGATAATTTGGCACTAGTGTCAATATAAAACTCACTGCTACTGATGTCACAAAACTTAACTTTCTTCCCGCCATTTCTAGACATAATATTGCAGTAGAGATTTTTTCGTGTATAATAGTCCAAATAATAATAAAAAATATGATTAATGTTCTATGGAATCTGAATTTTAATAAGAGAAATTTCCCGTTAGAAGGGTAAAAATGGATCCGGCTCGGAGATAGTCGTCCGTAAAGGGTTAATATAATTTTCCTTAGTTTACAATTAACATCCTGAATTCTATTCGAATCTATTTCGCAAATTTGTTAGTAAATAAAGGAATTCAACTCTGTCCAGTAGTACACTTAATGTATGTAAACAAACAAAGTTTTTTTAGCTAGATTGTAACAGATATATAACGCGAGGCCAAATTTATTATAGAAAATTTGTAAACGGCTATTTAACTTAAGGGGGAATTAACTACAGTAACTTATCGCCTTAAGATATTACTTCGTAACATTTAAAGTATAATCTTCATCATAATGTTTGGCAACGTAATGTTGCTTTTATTTTACATGGGATAAATTTCTTTATATAGCAGTCCTTAGGAGCCTACGACATGTTGGATTTGCATTGACTACAACCGTTTCGATGTTTTACCTTTCCTTCTATATGGCGGGGCCATATTGCTTTTGCATTCATCTGCCAAATAGCCATGCACCGGCCCTCTCAGAAGAAGAAAACCTCACTCGATTTTTTTTGTAGAAACTCCTGGGACGCGTTGTAACATAAAATGGGCCCTGCATTAATATATGTAGGCCTCACGTGCCCTCTAGAGGGTGTTATAGCTTTCTTTTAGTAATATCAATGTTTACAGTTTCTTTAACAGTGTATTGTTTATTCTAGTAATCTAGTCTTTTTATAGATAATACAGATCGCCTTGTTTTACAATAGACGTTACTTCCACGACATTATAAAGTTCTTTGCTACTTACAAGGAAATATTTTATTCTATTATGAACTTAGAAATTATTTTGTTTTCTCCAGAGGCTTTTCTATTTTTACCGTGTCTTAAAGCCAAGTCTTTCGTTTTCATTTAGATTAATTTTTGGCAGTTCATCAATGTAATAGCGGGTTGTTAAACATCGTCAAGGTCACACGTTTTAGTTAGGAACTTACCAATATGACCTATTGTTTATACACCATAACATCTTTTGCAAATAGGACACTATAGCATTTAATACCTTTTTTTAAATTTAAATTGTTATCTGTCTATAAGAATCGTACCATAAACATCACAATATAAATATATACTTAAATTACCTGTTACACAGCGATAATTTCAGTTTATTTTAAAAGAATATGAAAAAGATTTATTTTTAGTTACCATTTTGGAGTACATAGTTTTATAGCTAATTTTTTATGACCTCGAGCAGACATGGAAAAGATTTAAAATATAGATACTTTAATGTGGTCGAAGTATTACCAACATTAAATCCTGGGCCCTGATATAAAAATAAGGAGGAGAACACACCTCAACAGAGAACTTATTCCCTTTTTCAGAGATAATTACCAAAGAATGGGGAATACATCTTAAATGCTCAAATAATCTCTGTAAATATGTAAGAGAAATTACCTCTTACCTCCTTCATGTATCCGAATTAGTTAGCCATTTGTTCGACCTGGGCATCCCGTGTATATACACGTTCTACTCTTATTACAGTTTAAAGTATATTAAGTTCCTTCAGAGGTTATATCATCATATATCAGACAATCAAAAAGGTTTATCAGAATTCAAGTTATCTTTAATTAAGAAACTGTATTCTGACGTAATAAATATTCGCAGCATGAAAAAATATATTAATTAATAAATACAGTTAATAAAGAACTTTGTAAGATTTTTGGTATTGGATAATTCATGTTGCATACAGGAATTTACATAAATCTGTTATATGGTATATCTTTGATACCCATTCAATATTTTTTCTTTTTTTCTTGATATCTGCGATTTTGACGCCATACTTTACATCTATAAATGAATTAATTCAAAGTATATAGGTATGACAAATGTCTGTGATTTATATTTTATAATCTATGTGCAACAAATTTGTAATTTATTGAATAGAACGCACAAGAGTGTTATCCGTATGACCAGCGATTCATTTAACCTAATGAAAAGGTTATCTTTTTTGATATGACAATTTGTTTGCTAACTGTCAACATTAGATCGCGAACATTGCTATAGATGAATATTCTACCACAAACATTATCACCCACACATATAATACAGTTGTGTCCATATGCAGAATAAATAGGTACAGAAATTAAAACTATTATCTTTGCTTATATAAAAGAAAAAAGAGTATCCTTGTCCTTTTTTAATACACGGTGCGTTATATACACTCATATTTTCATTGTATTGCAAATTAATCATCATTTAAACATAAAGGCATGCATTATGAGTTGTAAACTTAATACTTTTGTTTCTCTATTACACAAGAATACGTTAGATTTTTTTGTTTCCCTTGTTAGCAATATTTTTTTATTAAATGTTGATAGATACAGCTTTTCCAGATGGTGTAATGTGTGATTCGCAGCACGCATGCCAACTATGTTAGCGTTGGTAGAACAACTGCGATTATACCTTGGTGGAGGATGTGAGTGTGATTGAATTTGTGTATTGTGTGCGGCACTATCGCCTGGCATCAAAATTATAAAAGCTTGGGTGACTTCAACTTGTAGCGATTCATTATAAATCAGCCAGTACGTGAGAGGTATAAATTATACTTATATAATACGATGAGCGGAAACGCTTCAAACGCACGACTGGTCGCTATAATTGAAAGCATCTAAACTGTTTTTCCATAACATGCACCAACATATATTGTAAATATTTTCAGTTACGCCTGTCACGTTGTTTAATATTACATTTTAATTAGGTTATAAGGCAGTGGTGTAACAACTGAGCCATCCAATGCATATATTTTTTTTTGTTATTCCGTGTAAAATATAAAATATCTAACATTTTAAAAATAACAAAAGTATTTTTACGATTTAAATTACGTAGTGTGTTTTAATAAATATGCATGGAGAATGTGTTTTGTTACAGGACCAATTATTTATAATGGTTATTATTAAACTCATAGAATGTTTTTATTAGACATAAATATACAGTATTAACTTTCGTAGTTCAATTGGTAATTGTTCCCGCTAATTAAAGCAATAATTGGTCTCTTATTTGAGACCGATAATTGCAGAGAACGTCTTTATCATATAACATTAACATGTTCTCTACAAGGGCGTTTTTAGTATATTTTTTCTCCCACGGCCTTGAGGCGGCACATAAAGGGTAATTTGTCAATCGCTTATTACTTAACAATTTAACAAAATGTTATTATGGATTAAAGTGTTAGTAATTATTTTAGGCTTAAAGTAAAACAAGTGGTCTAAACTTTTCCAAAGGAAATTTTAACATCAAGCTGGGAACTTGTTAATGATACTAATATAAGAACTCTTGTTAAAAATTTCATTTCATATTCAATGAAAAGGTTATCATCATAATAAAATAATTATAACAGTATACAGTAGCAGTCACGTATACAGTCAATATGTGATTTAACCCAAACTCAGGTAATTTATTGATGCACGCGTTACTTTACGGTGCTCTATGACTCAATAAAACAAAAAATTAATTAGCTTATATCCCTAATTTTCTCCCAAATATTAAGACGAAATTACAATCTCAATGCGTTTCGCCACTACAAGTGGCGTCTACAGAAAATGTTAAGGGTATTAGAAAATTATTTTTTTCTTTTCCCAACCTTACGTAATTAAAAATTGAAATTATAAATAATTAGATTACATGTACATTATCTTCAAAGTAACGTTGTGTGAAATGTAAAAGTAACTAGATACTCAACAAGTTTCCCGATGAGAATTATTTTAAAATGTATTGAAATAATAAGTGAAAATCTTATTATTATTTCATTCAAATTTTGAAAATTAAGCAATAGAAGATAGTAAAACAAATTCTCTTGAAATTATTAACATTTATAATAAAAATAAAAGCAAACTTTTAAATACGCAAAGATATCCCATTATTTGAATAAAAATAAAAGGAGATTTTTTTTAATTCCACGGGCATGATTTAAATATAACAAGAATTTTTGAAATGTCATATACTTAATTTGTTTTCATATTTGCAAATTTTTCTATTCGCGTAAATCGAATCCACATAAAACGGATAAATTACGATCTGAAAAAAATGATTTCGATAATTTTTTTGTTTTTTTTACAGTTCCAAATACCGTGAAATCCATGATTCCTGAACTAGGAAATAAACTTATATCTTAGAAATCATATTGAAGTAGGGATGTGTGTGATTATTAATAATAGTACTTATTATTATTTTATTATTTATATAGAATGAATTGTATGAATACTCTTACATAAAATTGTATCCTAGTACTAAGAGTTGTGTGTTTTGTTTCTTAATTTAAACTTTATAAAATTGTACCCAAAATTTTAATGTCTTAATTATAATTTTTAATTATAAGAAGTAGCGCGTCTTCGCATATAGTTTTTCATTGCCTCTGTGGCGCAGTGGTTTACCCGCTTGCTTTGTAACGCAGAAGACCCGGTCCGATTTTCGGGCCACAGGTGTAGTGGAGTCTGGATGGTGGTAGGGTTTTTCGAACCCGCTAGGCTAACTACCACACTCAATGTCAATCTGCCGCTGGCTACTGCTGTATTCCGGCAGTCATATATGTGAGAGCCAGATGTATTCTGGGCGAACATCTCTTTCTTTAAAGGTCGGCAACGCAGTTGCGATTCCCCGAGTGTCTATGCGCAACGGTAATCACTCTCCTTCAGGTGAATCGCTCGCTCTTTTGCCTACTATTCCTATAAAAAATAACATGCTTCACAATCTGCGGCTTCATCGTCACTTAACAAGTGAAATCGGGGCCATGTGTTAGCCTCTAACCGAAAAAAAAGTTAATAATATATTACTTTATACAAACTCAGTCTGCTAGATGTATATGGTGCTGAATAGGATCTATATAGTATCAGCCTGCGGCAGTCCACTGTTGGATATTGGCCTCTTCCAAAGAACCACTGCAGACTAGCGTATTGAAAACATCTACTGCATTGGTAAACAGTTTCGAGAATAGAACTTCGCGCTGTTTAACTCTTCTTTGCAACTGGATAGGTTTCGTCCGAATGTCATGTCCCTGGACGGACAACGTTTTATTGTCATAAATCTCTCAGCACGTCGTACTGAAAATTAATTTGAAGTCGCTGCAAAGAATCTAGAACAGTTCAGGTATCGATGGAGTCAAAGGTTTTTCAATGGTCAACAAAGGCAAGGCACACGGGCTGATTGTACTCATCAGTTTTTTGTTTAATCTACCTTACTATGTGTATGTGGTCTAAGGTGCCAAATCATTTTCAAAAAGGCATGTTCAAGTTGCTGGAAATCGTCGTCTTTGCTCGATTCTATTCATAATGACTCTCGAGAATAGGTTATAACATGGCTCAAAGTAATATGGGTCAATAGTTATCAAAAAATGTTTTATCCGCATTCTTGTGGAATAAAACTGTAATGGTTCTGTTCCATACCTTTGGAATTCTCCCATTGCGTAAGTCGGAGCTGAAAATTAGACGGAGCTCTCTAAGCAAGATTCGTTCCCCTGTTTTTATGAGCTTCGTAGTTATTCCGTTTTCTCTGTGGCCACTCCCGGCAGGTGCTAGGAGACCGAGACCTGGAAGTGCCAGCCAGCTTCAAGAGACTGCCATACCCATCTGAACAAGTTGGTGTGGATTTCTCCTGCCTGGATGGAGGGGCCGAGGTTGACTAGCGTCTCACTACAGCTGCCTAAATTTATACAGATGACAGCCGTATAGAAGGTGAGGTGGGTGCGGCGTTATGCGTAATGCGGGACGCCGCAGAGACTTACAGCAAAAAGCTCAAGCCGTGAAACTTCTGCACCGTTTACTAGGCAGAGCTGCTGGCATTAGTGGAAGCGACGGAGTACGCGACCAGCGGGTCAGCGCAAACATGCGCCAATCTCAGCGACTCGAGATCCGCTCTCGAGACTGTCGCAAGATCGGACACCCTTCATCCTCTAGTGTTAAGAGTGAAAGAGAATATGAAGATAGCGAAAGAGAAAGGAATGAAAGTGAGATTGAAAGCGCACGCGGGGGTAGAGGGAAATGAGAGAGCGGATCAGCTGGCCAAGGTAGCGACCCTAATGGATAAAAGTAGACCAGTACACGAGGAGTGTCCTGTCTCGTTCGTCAAGCGAGAGCTTAAGATAAATACACTTAAGGAATAGAACAGGCGCTATATGGAAGGATCGACGGCTTCAACAACGCGGATGTGTTTCCCGGACGCCGTATCAGCCTACTGAACACTCCGTTAGATCCAGTTGGACACGGATCTGGTCCAGATGCTTACGGGGCATGGGGGATTCTCCTCATACTTATATAAATTTAAGTGTATGGAGAGTCTCGCATGCACATCTGACCTCGGAGTGGACCAGACCGTGCAACACTTGATCACTTTTTGTCACGTGTATGGGAGAGAACGGTATGAATGCGAAATTTTCTATTCATTCTGGATTTTGCAATCGTGTGTAATGACTTTCTCACGCTGGAAAGCATTTTATATGGTCTATCACAGTATTTGTCAGTAGCTCACTAGTTCTTCTGCAAGAGCCATCCATTTTTCCACGCATGTAATTCGGAATGTTTTCATGCGATTTTAGGATACGATCAATTCGTCCAGTAGATATTTGGAAAGTATTAATGAAAAACTTCTTACATACTAAAATGTTTCCACCAGAAGTGACTAGGTAAAATTTATAAGCATATACTCTTTTAGTGCCCGAATTATTTCTAGGTCGTCTTCTATTGACAGATTTTAGTTGAACACTACCATATAAAAATACATTTTGCTTATTAAAATCACCTATACTTCAGAACTTATCTAAAACTTCCGTACGTCGTGCTTCATTAATAAGTTCTATACATTTCATGGAACAATTACAATTTTTGGTTTCAAATTGTTTTGCAGGAATAAATTTTCCTCTTTTTGTATAGTACTTTTGTCGATTATTTCGCTTAGTTTTGTTTATTTTTTCAAATATTTTTCTTTATTTTGTTCTGCAGATTCCGTGTTTTCAATAACAGTATCTTCATCTGATGAAGATTCTACCTCTATAATTCTTCTCCTCTTTGTTCGATTCATTAATTTGTTGTTTCTAGCGGAATTATTTTCTTCCTCTGAATCTAAGATTATTCTTCTGTTAATATTCATGGACTTTATGCCTGTGTGAATTTATTTATAATTAAATAAAATAAATATTTGCAGTTGTTTTAAGATAATAGTGGTTTATCATTTGTTCTTACCTATATCACTATCCGATGTTAATATGAAGTTAGCCATTTTAACAAAAAAATAGAATCACTAACCTAAATTAGCACCTCTTGACACATAATATCACACGTAATCTTATAAATATTATAAGTCTGAAAGTTTGTAAGTTTTTTTTTTGGGTAAAGGTATCGCCAAAAGTACGTAGTAGATTGGTTTCAAATTTAATACACAGCTAGAGTATGAATTGGAATAGTAGATAGGTTACATTTTGTTTAAAAATTCAACTCCTAAATAATATAAAATTAGAAAAATCTTAATAAGAGTGCGGATTTTTTCACAAAAAGACGCTACTGTTGTTTTTGTTGTTTTTTTTAATTCGCCAAAATACGGAGTCATACAGCCTTGTCGTATTTATTTTCTTCTCACAGGTTATGCGCTGTACATTTTCTAATATATTTCTTTAATTTAATGTCTATCTTTTAAGTTACGAGTAGTGGAAACACGGAGGGGAAACAATGCAAATCGTCCGCGGATGAAACCGCGGGACACAGCTAGTATAAAATAAATTAAAAATTACAAAACACTGATCGGCATATGCAATTTCATTTACCGACCGATTTTAAGTTGTACAAAACATGGGCTTTTTTTGAGAAATTAAACACGGACTACTTATATATAAAAAAATTACATTAAATTAAGCACGAATTGCGTGAAAGCTCATTTTTCTCAAAAATGGACTTACACCATTTTCAAAATAAATGGTCCCTATATATCTATATATATATATATC
>DWQX01007266.1:0-10323 GCA_018245475.1 Pharmacophagus antenor | reverse complement strand
ATTTTCTGAGTCCCAAATTCGACAATTTTGTGTATTCACGAAGCCATTCATATGAAAATGCGCTTCATCGGAGAAAAACACTTTTTTCGAAAAATGGGTATCGACTTCACTTTGCTCCATTACCCATTGAACGAATTGCCGGCACTTTCCGTGGTCTACTGGTTTGAGCTCCTGAGTTACTGAATATTGTACGCATGAAGGTGGAGGTCTTTAGTCAAAATTCGCTGCGTAGTGCTTCGTGAAATTAATAAGTTGTTGAGAACGATGACGAACTGATATTCTCAGGTTTTCGACGACAGTCTCGTTTACAGCAGCAATGTTTTCAAGAGACCGACCGGTAAGTTAACGCAAAGGTTTCTTACTATCCATAATCGACTCAGTTTCTTCAAATTTTTTGACAACTCTTCGAATGGTTGACACATTAGGTGCACTTCCTCGGCTGAAAATTTCGCGAAGTTTGCGAGCGATTTCAGCGTAACTTTCCCGATTTTTGTAATGAGTTTTCACAATTATAACGCGTTGTTCTTTCGAAAAGTGCTCCATTTTTAACAATCGTGTTAAACAAAGGGAATAGCTGTCAAATTTCAGAGTTGCCACTTGCATGAGAAAAAAAATCCAATTTTAAAAAGTGCACTCTTACTAAGACACCCTTTATTATGGCATATAATTTTTTTAATTTTTAGAATCAGTTAGGGCCCCTCACCCTAACTTATTTTCAAAAATCAAAGTATCCCAGTTAATGCTAACTTTATTTTTTGCATCCATGTACCTCAAGTAAGTCCATATAAGTTAAAATAAAAAACACAAAAGGAAAAAGATTTTGACACTAATTATGAGACTTATCGATTAAAAATATCTTACACAAAGTACATCCCACAAAAATTGGAAAAAATAATTCAAAACTACAACGAGAAAACAGGAAACATTTATTTATCACCTCATCATATATTCTATAACCAATAACCAATAAACACGTATCAAAGCTGTAATTTTAATATGTTTGTATGTTCTAGATAATAAGTAAGCATCTACTGCAAAGTTTGCGGTTTTCATCTAGTCCGCTATAAGGTTACTTCATACTTCCTGCCATTGTAATATAACCAAACTCTGCACTGTTTCTGACCTTTTGGCGTCATAACTTCGTCTGTTTTGATATAAATTCTTTTTCTATTATTGGCTCGCCATACATCGTTTAATGATTTTTCATATTTTGGTCTGTATTTAATTCTTTTATAATAAGGAGTTTTCATGCGATTAAGGTAATCATTACTGTATCCCGGTAAATAGTAATTTATTGGATATAAGGCAGGTATTTCTTCATTTTGCATTCTATTGACATCAGCGTAAGGGTTCTGTGGTAGCTCGTATCCTGGGACGTCGTGGGAAAACAAGTTGTTCAGTTTCATCTGATCGTCATATGTTTTGTGTGTGTTATGAGCATGAAATTGACGAATATGATTATACGAATTAGGAAGCGATGCTTCCTTTCTGTGAAAATTCAAATTGGCCGTTAACGGTTTTGTATTCTTGGCTTCATTACTCACAGGTGTTCGAGGTAAAAGAGTTTTAGATAGACTAGGAAATAAACTAGCCGTTTCGAGAAGGAGATCTGGTGTCAAGTTTTGAGAGAGTTGTACCTTCTTTGGTAAGTCTGAATCAGTTGTATCTTCGTTTTGCCTATAGTTCAGATCGCAATGCATGAATTCATCGGACTGATTAGCCAACCAATCTTCTTTTATAATGTCCGATGCTTTTTCACCGATCATGATAATTGGCGCATTCGTATTTCCACTGATGATGGTGGGCATTACACTACCATCAACAACCCTCAGTCCCTTTACTCCGTAAATCTGAAAATCCATAACAATTTTCAATCGACTTCAATCACTTTCAAATTGTATATGATTTGCAATTGAGTCGCCTAAAGCAAGTCAATAAATTTATCTTAATAAATTACCTATATGTCGATTAATAATAAAATAATTGGCATTATTAAATCTAAACACTGTTGTTTGACATTCAAAATGCTTCACAATTATACTGTAAACGATTATTCTTAACATTTTATCCAGAATGGAATAGTTATGGCGTATAAATTTAGTTTTAACTTTTGTGCTAGTCTTTATAAAATATAGCTTATTTAGTTATGTTGGTTTATTGCGTCACTGTATCAAAATGCACACTATTTAAAAGTTCTACTGAAATGCTTAAAACATTGTAAATGAAGTAACAAATAACTGCTATGGAATAAATGTTTAGTTTACAATTGTAGTTTAATTTCTAGTAAAATGTACAGTTCTATTTTCTATTTTAAACAGATAATGAAGAGCTTTTTATTAGTTCTACCCACGAGGTCAAAAGTTATTTGTAATAGTTACATAGCAACTAGAAAGCAAATATTCAATTAAAATAAAAAACTCAACTTTTCCTAAATTACACATTTGGAATGTTGCCTATTCAACCTGACGTCATAATGTTTTGACAACTTGGCTACTGCAATTTTAATAATTATTAGGAAGCTATCATAACCTAACATAAGCAGTCCAGTTTGTATTCATACTGCAAGGACTAGGGGCTTTCACTTAAGAAGATAATAAAGATTAATCTACACCATGATAGCGAAGTTCGGGTCGATGATTGTCGCTCTTCCGTAAAGATATCTTAGAATATGTTATTAATATATTATTATTACCTTATTATGTTTTACTTCATCGGAAAGAAAAACACGATGAGTATTGTACTCACACATCTATGTTGTAAAACGCGAAATTTTATCGCTCCTTTACCAACAATTAAATTCCATAACATATAATCATGGTTAACGATTAGTATAATAGTAATTTTTAATCATCACGTACACGCAATCTCGAGTCAACAACCGAATACGGGTTGTCAGCGGGGCCCATGGAGCAGGTACCAACTGGATGGTAGATAGTCAACGAGTGGTGACGCGCTTGGCAAACCAAATGTTCGTCCGACATGAGCTCATGATGCTTACAGCCAGGGTTTCTGTTCGGGTTCGGTCGAGCATTGAGCTCCTGGAGCGCGGGTTGTTGCACCAGCGTGTGTACAATACGCGCTCCCTCTATCTGTAATCACAATAAATCTTAAGTTAAAGCATATTCAATAAACGCTCATTATTGCGAATACTCATTTGAAAATTATGCAATGACCTTCGTTAAGTTTGCAAAGTAAATTATGCAATAGTAATATAATAAACAATATATCTTTTTTATTGTTTATGGACATGCGGTCTATGCACCGCTGTCATAAATTTCATCATCGTATAAGTAATATAATTGATGTTTATCTTTATCTATTTATAAAAGAAAATACGTTTTCGAAAGAATAAAAAAGATAATTACAATTAATATTTACCAGTACTGTTAAATCCGATGGGTCTTGAAAATAGTTTGGATATATCTGTGGCGGTGTGTATGGGTTACTGTCCTTGAGTTTTATATAACCACGACTCTTCGGTCTTAGGAGGAGAGGTATTATCGAAAATGATGATTCGAACAATATGTCCTCGTATAATTCAGCGTACGTTTCGTCGGTCAGGCCGTTAGCACGTTTCCCGAACAGACCGCCGTCCATATTGTCGGCTGTTGGAGCAATGAACAGCTGGATATCGGGGTATTCCTCGGCGGGATCCTGATATTTTGTATTGACAAACGCCATCGCCTCTGCTTCCATCATACTGTATAAGCTACCCTTTCTGTTAACTACAAAATCTATAACGTTTCCCACAGACCACACAGAGTTCAAATTGAAACAATAATCTGTTCCGTTGTCATACGGATTATCAAACAGATACGAATGACCGCCCATCGCGACGTGATCTTGAAGGTTTTTCCCAACACCGGGAAGATTCACTATTGGATAGATACCAACCTCTTTTAAATGCACGCTATCGCCGATCCCCGACAGCATGAGTAGTTGTGGCGATTGTATAGATCCGGCCGATAGAATGACTTCTTTGCTTGCCTTAACTATTTTCGTTCGACTATTTTTAACGAATTTGACACCGTAAGCTCTTTTGTTTTCATCGATAAGTACTTTCTCAACTAAGGAGTGTACACTGATGTGAAGGTTAGGTCTTTTAGAAGCAGGTCTCAAATAACCTTTGGCTGTGCTGCATCGGAGACCGTCAATTAATGTAGCATGGGAGCGTGTAAATCCAGTCTGGAACTGCCCGTTAACATCTACTGTCTTGTAACCTAGTTGCCGAGAGGCCTCTAATATTTTCCTTGTAATAGGTTGTTCGTACGCAAAGTACTCTATAGATATAGGTCCTCCTATTGCGTGATATGGATTATTCTTATACTCAGGTATCCTCATATCTTCCGACTTGAGGAAATATTTCAAGACGTCCCCGTAAGACCAGCCAATGTTTCCCATACTAGCCCAATTGTCATAATCACGCGGGTTTCCTCTGACGTAAAGCATCGCGTTCAAAACACTGGAACCTCCGAGCACTTTGCCACGGGGCCACTTGCACCTCGCGTCCACCATGCTCAAGCAGTACTCCTCACTTGGCTCAGTCACGAACTGCCAGTCGATGGACGAAGTCTGTAGAGCGGGAAATAATGCCGGGACTTCGGAGAGGACATTCTCATCCTGTCCGGCTTCTAGCAGGAGTACGTTCCAATCGGGATTTTCCGATAACCTGTTCGCAAGGACCGCGCCGGCCGTACCCGCGCCTACGATAACGAAATCGTAGCAATCTAATAAACCTTCGTAAGGATGGTCTCTCACACGATTTTCTGCGTCTTCGATTTCCGGCCTGTACAAATGTATGGCCATACGGAGTAATATCATCGCTCCTAGTCCGGGCAGTAGACTGTACGTGATCCTCGTGCTCGACACTATTGATTTGATTGAATATGGACTGTGACTCGACATGATTCCGTAGGCGTATTGCACGCTGTCGAATCAAATTGTCGTTTAATATATCAAAGAATTGAATGGCACTCGATTCAGCACATTTCTACGATGTAGCAAGTTATTGTTCGCTTTCGGGTCAGGTTATGTTCCGGCAGAGTGAAAAAATACATGGAATGGATTTATAATGTAAATTTTAAATTATGTAACTTTTAGATTTTGTTTATTATTAACTGATCGCAATATTTATGAATTCGATGAAAAATAAATAATCAATGAAAGTTTAAATTTCAAATGGAAAATAATAATTTCAAACAGACAAATTATTTTGTCGAAACTTGGATACCATCGCTTCTAAACATATTAGACGGTTTGTATTTGTAAAGAGAAAAACGAATCTTTTAACTTAACCCGTTGACGCCAGCGCTGGTATGAAAATTATATATTTTTGACCCACCAGTTGTTCATGCCGATGTCAACATGTTAATAAATAGTTGGATCTACGTGGCAAAACCTGCATTAAAGTAACTAATGAAACACATTTGTATTAATGTGTTTTTTTTTATTGTTTAAATTATCCATTTTACTTTACACTTTTTAAGAATAATGAAATTTTCGAATTTGAGTTTATCAAATTTGTAAGTAGTGCTTCAAGTAATTAAATAGTAAAAAGGTGCGCAATCTTTTATATATAATATTTAAATAATTTTAAATATTTTTATTTATTACAGAAAAAAGCCAAAGTACATGATAATATATTTATTATTTTTAACCAGAATAAAAGGGAAAATATATTATATATGGATATGAAAATTATTTATTATTTATTTCTTGTCTCTACTCTAATATGTTTTGAATCTGTGGTTATTGTCAGCATTTAAACGCTTTCAGACGGATCTCTTTTCAACTGCATTACGACGCCTGACGCAGGCCATGACTCCTAATTATAATTAATCGTAGCGGTTTTACTGCTTGCATTGGTGACGTCCTGGGTTCGATTACGAGGTCATATGAATTTTCCATCATTGTACTCGTGGGAGCTAGAGTTTTATACGCAAGAAATGTGAAGCGTATTCGCCCAGAAGATAAATCTACGGCCTCATTGTGCCTTAACAAACTATCTATTGGGTGAAAAATAATGAATTATGGAAAATTTGTAATTTTAAGAAAATATGCAAGCAATATCCGGAAAAAAATGCAAATTTTAAGAAAATTACAAGGATGTTAATAAAATTCGACAAATTAATATTACATGGTATTTCAAACAGCGTTTCAATTAATAGGTAGGCGCCAGAATGCTGACAAGGTATTTATACTCTTCTCGCCGATAGCGTGTTAACGTAATATTACGTAAAAAGTAATGTTTAAATATTGTTATTTGAACAGAAATAGGCACTACCATAATATCAACCCGGGCTATTTACAACAAATGATAAAATCACATTTGATTTGTTCTCTAATTTTAAGATTTAAAAACTCTTATTAAATTCTACATTGTAATAGAAACACTTGAAGATAGTATAAATGTGACTCAAGGACAAAAAAGTCAATGACTTTCCGAACGCAACATTATAAATATTTTTTTTAAATACTAAAACAGTTTTTAAATAATTTTATTCAGCTTATATATATAAGATACCTACTTAATATATTATTACATTTACATAAATAAATAATGCTATCATTGTAATTTATTTACAATAATAAAAGTACCTGTAATATAATACTGTCAAATACTGCTTCGTACAAATATTACGCGTAATATCTTGACATTCTACGACGCAGCCAAAACTCCTTGATCATATCACTGCCCTTCTCACCAATCATAATGATCGGTGCGTTCGTATTGCCGCTCACTAACTTTGGCATTATACTTCCGTCTATAACACGTAAGCCTTTCACTCCGTAAACTCTCAGCTCGTGATCCACCACCGCTTCCGGGTCCCAAAAGGGGCCCATTTTCGCGGTGCCAACTGGGTGGTATATCGTGCAGGTGTACTGTCTGATCATGCATTCCCAGTACGCATCCGTATATCTCTGGATATTTCTGCAGGCGGGGAACACGTGCTGATTCAAAACGGATCCGTGACGTTGAAAGGCCTTCGTCCTGGACAAAGCTACGGCGATTTTAACGCCCTCTATCAATGTCTTCACGTCGCGCTCCTCTGTCAAGTAGTTAGGGTAAATGTAAGGGTAGTCGTACGGGCTGGCGCTTCGCAATTGAATGAACCCTTTACTCTCCGGGCGCAGCAGCATCGGTATTATACTCCACACGTCCTTGTTGTTTATAGGACGGAACACCTCATCATAGAACTCGTCGGACAGACCGTGCGCTTTGCGTAACTGCTCACCACCGTCAGAGTTCGTTGAACCTGATACAAAATGGAACTCTATATCCGGGAAATCATCTGATGCGTTTGCGTACTTTGTGTTGACGAAGGCTAGCGCTTCAACACCGCCCATAATTGTTAAGGGTCCTTTACCCAGCACTGCGTATTCCATCAAAGTGCTGACGGTGTGGAGACGATACTCGACTATCGATATCTTTTTGTTCACCATGAAAGTCAAGCCGCCTAGACCTATGTGGTCTTGGAGGTTTCTTCCTACTCGCAGATTTTGTATCAACGGTATGCGATGTTTAGTCAACTCTTCTGCTGGACCTATTCCGGATAACATCAGCAACTGTGCGGAATTTATTGTTCCCGCCGACAAAATAACTTCTTTACGCGCTCTGATACGATGCACCATTTTGTTTCGCACGAACTCGACGCCGAATGCTATTTTTGTCCTCGGATCAATGAGAACTTTTGTGACGAACGAATGCATCGCTATATGCAAATTGCTGCGGTCTTTTGCAGGCCTTAGAAAAGCTTTTGCTGTGGAGCACCGGCTACCTCTTCGCACAGTACCCTGAGCGACCATGAACCCGGTCTGATTTTCTCCATTAATATCTCTATTCAAATATCCCATCTCTAAACCACTTTCAATGAAACTCGACACGAGTGGAGTGTGGTAAGATGCTTCTGCGACGGTCAAATATCCACCCGTGCTGTGATAAGGAGTTTTAGCTAGGTACGGATTTTGATTGTCTTCCGATTTCTTGAAATAATATAGGACGTCCTTGTACCCCCATCCTTTGTTGCCCATAGACTCCCAAGTGTCGTAATCTCTTTTATTTCCACGTAGATACAACATGTAGTTTAGTACTGAGCTACCTCCAAGCACTTTACCCCGCGGCCAGTTGCATCTTCCTCCTTCCATCGCTGCAAATATTTAAATAGTGTGTGAAGCTGGAGTTTGTTTAAGGTAAAATCGGTATAGTTTACGTAAAACTTTATAAGAAGTAAAAGTACTTCGGCGAGGACTTTATTGTGTCTTTAATAATTGAATAGAAAGACTTTAACAAAAGCTCCCAACATTACCACCAGATTCCTAAATATTTTGGTCCCAGAATTTCTTGTCTCTTAAGGGTATAATAAATTGATTTAATCTTATACCTAGACATGAAGTTGCCTGTGGCTCCGTTTTATACTTCCAGTCTAATTTGCTCAGCTGTAAGTATCCTGCTAGAAGAGGTACATCTGATATCTCCGTTTCATCCCCGCCCGCTTCTAAAAGTAGTACTTTCCAATAGCCTATCTCCGAAAGTCTATTAGCCACAACAGCGCCTGAAATGTACAAAGTATATTTGTGCAATTTAAATATTTACGTTTAGAACCAATTTGTAATAATTATCACTGGAATTAATATTGTTGTGTCAGTTATTTCTAGCTGGGTTTGTGATAGTTACAGTGCCATTTTTATGTTCATTAATTATTAAATTTTGGTTTTCTGCTCTAACTAGTCGTATCGTTTGACTAATTAAAGAATCCTTGATGACGATACTTGCTAGCGAAGCATTTCTCCATGTTCTGATTAATTAAGCACTACCCTGTTACAGTCAGGATGTTACACTGACTGTTCACTTAAAGAAATATGTTAGTGTACGTTGACTATCTATCGGAGTTTTGATTTCTCCTGGGAGATAATCGACAAGTACGTAGCACCAATAATGGCCGATGAATTGAAACTCGACTGAACACAAATTTTGAATACAAATTATTGAAAGGTCCAAATTCATTTTGTTTTCTATTTCCACATCACAGGGGCTTAAACCACTATCTTATCTCTGGCTAAAAATACTCATAAAGCGAATTAAATGTTTGTTTCATTCCCAATTCGTATATTAAATCATTAGGCCATTAGCGCGTCTAGATAAATGTCCTGCTCACATCTAATCCAAAGCGTTTAAATTATTTCTACAACGGTAATACTTACTGACCGGCGGAACCCGCTCCCACGATGATGAAGTCGTATTCGGGCATTAGGCGCGAACTGTCCACATCGGTGGGCCTGCCCTCAGGGTCCGTCTGATCATACTGGTAGTACGCTACCGCTGCCACCAGCATGGGTATGAACCAAGCAACCTGAAAGCATACAATTTCAATAGTAAGCGCAGTTAGAATTTGACCTATAGTCAAGAGTTCTCGAGGTTTGGATTGACAATATCGTGATTTAATAAAAATAAATTCTTCGGATTTTATCGTATTTATATTTAGTTACTCTTACTGCTTTCACAGCTCCTACAACCGCCGGAGGACTGAGGTGACAGATATCCTAATGTCAAGCATCACGGATTATCTTTTGCTTATAATTATTATTTTATTTCGATCCTCTCCATGTAGATCCATATACTATCCATTTACGATTCGTAAGAATTAATTTCGTATTCAAAATTTTTTTTAACCTCGTCAAAAGTGAAAAACTACAAATCCGAAGAATCTAATTAAATTTTACAACGACAACTTATAGTTACATTTTATTCGTCTTCGATATTCTGTTGATTCTAGTTACCTGTGTACCAGCCGCGGCGATCGCCGAGCCCGTGATCACATCAGCTGCCGCATTCATAATTGCGCTCATCTTCAATCTGAAATTGGATTTATTTCATAATAGATTATTACGTTGTATATTATACTTAATATAATCGAAGTCTATTATATGACCTCTCATAACGTACATCGTATAAACAGATACCACAACAGAACTTTTCTATATCAGCTAACTAACCAATCCTGTACAAAAATTATTACATATTTTGGAATAAAAAAGAATCACATACTGATTTGAAGGACAGTAGCTATTGATATTACTGGGTTACTCTTTAATATACAACAACTATTGCTTACTTTAAATAAAGAAGTCTTACCTTACTCGACTTTTTTTTGAATTACCAAATTATTATATGTAATACTATTTATTATATATTGCTTAAGTTTTTGAATGCCAACATGATATAGAAGCTTAATCTAGAATTCTAAAGCACAAACGAAATATGGATGGTGGAGTATTATGATCATAAGGATTTTTCCGGACACGTCTGGCTAAGTACTACCCTGT